>QZGG01000354.1:0-159825 GCA_006409495.1 Sedum album | reverse complement strand
TGTTTTGTTTTAAACTTGGAACAGTAAAGGAGAGTAATTCAATTAATCGTAAGGCTATGCATAGACAGCTTTTAATATAAAATGTGCCGAAAGTGTATTTGTTACATTGACTTATTTGTTCATATTTGAGTTTAGGTCTCCCATAGCCTTAATGGGATTAGGAACCTGCGATTTCCTGTCTGTTTCAGGTGTGATTCATGAAAATTTCGGCAAAGAAAATTTGTGAAAAATACCAGTTTTTGGGTATCACTACTAGAAGAAAAAGAAAAAATAACAAAGAAACCTTGTAAAATTTCCATGAAAATTTTGGGAAATTTTTTGTGTGGAAATACCATTTATTTGGGTATCACTACTAGAAGAAAAAAAATAACAAAGAAACCTTGTATAAAATTTCCATCAAATTTTTCTGTTCTTGAGATTTAATGTCAAAATGTGCAAATGACCATGTGTTGGAGCAGCAACTTTCTGCTCGTATGAAAATTCTAGTTTACATTCTACTGAATCTCAAAAAGTGGAAATTTTTGTAACTGGCTTGTGACATGTCTCATGTGTTCCAGCTTCTAAAATCAGTTGAGAAATAAATTAAATATATTTCCTTACACAAACTACTTTAGTACGTATACAAATAAGATAGATGGATTTGATCATTACAAATCTGTTATTAAATTCATTTCAGATTTCTATGTACCAAAAAGAGAAATAAAAAGACATGGATTGTGAGGTAAAAGATGTCTAGTAAGTTAGTGCCTTATAATCATCACATAGACTCAGGCCACACCACCTTTTTTCATCTTTTCCTCCCTTCCTGCATCCATGATCCACCCTCTTCCTCCTAATCCACAAATCCTCTGCCTTCTTTTTTCTACTCCCAGCTTGTTCATTAGGACTTAGACGAAGCGCCTACTCGGCGTGATCATTATCAAGATAAATGTATAGTAGGATCTTTATATTGATTCTACTTGTACTTCGTCAAGCCTTGATGTTCTCTTCCGGTGCAGCATCCGCGACGCAGAAGGATATTACAGCTCCGACCATTACACCTGGACCAACGATTACAGGCAGTAACAGTTGGTGTGTGGCAAGAGACGGTTCGTCTGAGATGGAATTGCAAACAGCATTAGACTATGCATGTGGGATAGGGAAAGCTGATTGTTCCGCTATTCAACTGAATGGAAGGTGTTATTTTCCTAGCACACTCAGAAACCATGCTTCGTATGCGTTCAATAGTTATTATCAGAAAAACCCAGTTCCGGAAAGCTGTAATTTTGGTGGCACTGCAGTGGTTACATCCATTGATCCAAGTAAGCCATTTGATCATCCATTTCCTCTTGTTTACAACTTCATTCTGGTTTAAACAAAATACACTGGAATTTCTGTTTTCTTCGGAACTTGCGGAGGATCTTTAATATGACACTTTGATATGTATACTACTACAGGTTCGAAAACATGTCAATACGCTCAGACAAGGTAATTATTTCTCATCCCAGGATTCTCATGTGAACATCCATTGCTCATTGTTCAAGAGAAAAAGTGTAGAAAATCTGCTGAGCACGTATCCTCAAGTATATAATTCTGAACAAGTTTATTTTGTGTATCACTGCAGCACAAGCTTGACGATTCTGAACGTGACAAATCTCAACAGCTCGACGATATTTGGCACGAGGCCGAGTCCAGAAACACCAACTTCTTGTGCGAAAACTGATGAGTTTCATTCTCTAGTATATCTAATGACCCTCATTTCGACAGCAGCTGCTCTGCATTTTAAGCTGTTGTCACTCTGCAGTACAGTAGGCAGTCTCTGAATGTTGTTTCCTTCAGAAGCCTTGGTTAAACTTTCTTGTAGGATATTACCTAGTAAAGTAGCTTTATTCAAACACTGGTTGACACTGAGGGACTGATCCATAATACTAACTTATGTTGAGAGACCGGTCCCTTGTCCAATACAGAAAACATTTCATCTGAGCAAGTAGGGAAGACAACTTGATGCGCATAATGAGATGTTTGTTACCATGTACTGATGAATATTACATTCACATGAGTTTCATAAGTTACTGGCATATGCAGTCAATAGGAATTAGGATACCAACGTTGTTGATGTTGGAACAAAATATGGCAAACAAATCTGAATTTTATTTAAAATAGAGAGTGCACTACATCATTACAAATGAGTAGCCTTTTAAGGATTCGGATCCGGTACAGCGTACTGCAGATTCCAGCCGATTTTAATAAAAGTTTTAATCCAAAGTTTTAATGTATATAATTTTTAATTAGTAAATATAATAATAAAAAATCCTAAAAATAGAAATTTAATATTTTTATATTCTAAAACCCTATCTAAACCATTAAACCCTTTACACTGGCATCATATTTTCTAAAAATATTAAATTAATTAATTCTAAATTTGGCTGCAAATGGCTGTTCGCAGCACTGGATCCAAATCCGCCTTTTAAAGACAAAATACAAGCGGTTAAACACCAAGAGTTGCACCTCTTCACACTAAACTTATCTTAACACTCTAATTTTATCTACTACACAATTACTAGACACAAATATATATAGATACATAAATAATACTTGATTACTTCTAACAGTTAAGCTGGTTAATTCATATTAAGCACGCAATGGCGCACATAATTTGCTCATCAAAAAGAAAGCCTGAGGTCTCCTGGCTTGATATAAATGAAGGCGTCTGGTTTTTCCACAAAATCAACCTGGTCTACATATTTGGAGAGCATCAGAAATAATCCTGCAAGCCTCAGGACTTCAAATGGAGCTGCCTCCAATGGCTGTCCCCTTATATCATGCGGATTATATATAAATACATCAGGAAGCCATCGTCAAAACCCCTGGCAAAATTTGATAACACAATAACAATCAAGATAAGTCAAAACAAGGCCATAAAATTCATAACCCAAACAGCATTAGCGTCACAAACACAGAAGAAATCGAAGGCCGTCTATAAAATTCTATTGATTGATGTTGACGATTCTGCGTACTAGAGGAAGAGAAAATAGAGACAAGCGGCTTCTGTTTATTTCCCTCCGCTTTCTCTTTTTTGCTTTTCATATTCTCCTAGTGCACTCAAAACAATACCATTTTTATGTTTTTCAAAGGATTCATCGAAATATGTTTGTAAGATTGTGAGATATTAATAAATATTTTTAGATTAAAAGCAATCAACGGTTGAAATGATATACATTAGATACAAATCCATGAAATACTGTTCAGCTATTAATTTTAATTAACTAGAAACATTGGGGATAACTGATAATGATAAATAGTGGGATGGGAACAAATATTTTCACTTTGTTTTCAGCTTTTTTTTAAAACTGAAGTCGAAGGTTTACCGTATTTGATTGCAGCACGCGAAGCTTTATGCTTACACAGACTGTATATGCATTGGGTTGGCTGATCCTTGCCGGGTGATGCTTGTAGCTTTTATGTTTCAGAAACCTGTATGAGAGTGAAGTAGATCATTCGTATTATCTTCAAAAAACTTGTGCAGCAAATTAAATGAAAGAATTTTTTTACCTTGTTTGATTGACTCTGTGCACCCTCTGTACTAAGGAAACTTTTCGAAAATGTCGTCACTTACATGTAAGTACGATGCTAATGCCAACCTTTGCATTATTTCAGATAACTTGGAAACAGTAAATAAACAACTGATCACACTTTCCTATAGAAATCAAGTGTATACAACCCTGTTGTCTTTTTAGTTCATACAGTTCAAAATAATATAACAATACTTCACCTGTTTTTACGTACTGGGAAGGACTTTCGATACTCTTTGTGAGTCCCAAAAATGGTTAGGTCCGAAACACAACAGTTATAACTTCAAGACGTAACCTAAACATCTCGAAAATAGGCATCTTTTAAACTTCAAGAATATATGGTTGACTGAGTTAAATACCTGCAAATCAGCTGAATATTTTTTACATTTCATTCAACCATGAAACTTTATTTTCAAGTACCTCATTTCCAAGTTTAAACAACACTCAATCACTTACGTATCAAATGCCACATGATTCACGCATTCTTCTTAAACAGAGAGTCAAAACACACAGAAATCGCACTAGTGTCTGGTTGGAGCAACCCATAAGCTGCTGACACATCTACATATATGACAGTTGGTTTTGAGCAGCTATGGGTTGTCGCCAAATCAGATCACTCAACCAGCGAATCTAATCTCATGGATCAGATGTAATTCAATGAAACTGACATCTCTGAAGCTGCAATAGATGCAGCTCGGAAACACTGGTCAAGAAAACAATAACTTCCATATGATGAATCACCAAAACTCGAGAAACCACAACTTTACATTTTGTCCTTTGCAATATTAGCTACAGTATTTACTGCAACAATTATTTATAAAACCCACCAACCTCTGTGCCGAAAGCTTTTAAGACTTACTGCTTTAGTCCCCTTCCCTCTCCTCCACCCGAAGCATGGATGTATTTAAATTATCAGTTCACCTGAAAATATTTCATAAACTCTTCAGGAAATAATAAAAATTAATGCAAAAAGTCTCTTTCGCCGAATAGAATAAATAATATACGAACTATGTGTATGGTCCGTGAAGTTATACAAGATCGAAGATTGTTTACATAAAATTTTACGAGTTAAATGCGAAGCTGCATTGATTAATGAAACCAATTAAGAAAGTAAAGTTAGCAGCTGGACTGGTTTTTGGTCAGAAGAACTTGAATGCATTCATGTCAGAAACATGGTGCTCCTATTGTATCCAGTACATATTATTTGTATCTCATAATATGGATGTTCCCAGCTGCTATGGGATCCAACATTTACTCGTCTCTGAACCTGATCAATTACAATGTCAGCAATCAACAACAGAACTCAGACTACATGAATCAATTTAAATTACTGCTTTTGTGTGAATCTTACTTTTTCACAAATCGGTAAGAAAACAAGACTATTGGAAGGCTTAATCAGCATTTTGAATCAAAATCCTATTTTCATCCGGAATGACCAAGTCATATTGAAGTTCTTACAAACCCGAAAACACATTGAACTATACCAAGCATCAAGTCCCTTTTCAAGCATGATATTGAATCAAGCTTCACATAAGAACACTAGAGTATAGTATACAGATGAGGGCACTTATTAGTTACTACACTCTAACAAATACTGCAAAAATAAAACTGAAGCCAGTTATAGGAAGAGCCAATAATACCCTTGTCAAATGAACAGTGAAATGCAGTTGGGGTATTTATTGCAAGACAAGTTAGAAAGTGCGAGATGTTACTCATATGGTGTCAAAAAATAACAGAAAATAAGGGAAGAAGTAAATGAAACACGCAAAACATCAACTAACCGCATACCTCAATCTGCTGATATTTACTGCACTCTATTTGAGTTTCCCTCTTATAAACCAAGTTCCTCACATCATTAGAACCTGCACCATCGGTCCTTGTATCTTTCTTCTTCTTGGTATACTGAAAGCAGACAGAAGGACAATATGGCGAAAAAAGGAAGCATGCAGGCTTCTTCACCATGTGGCTTTTGGTTGCAGGGCTGCTTTCCCAAAATTTGCTAACTCCGGTGCTCTCTGCTCCAAAACTTCGAGGACCAGAAGACTTATTATACTCCAGACCCACATGCTCCAACCCCTCCTACAGGTTTCTGTTATTCCAATCTGTTTAAACTCATTTTACGTCGGAAAAAAATAGAAACTATATTTAGATACCTGTTTTAGCATTAAAAACGCCCATGCATGAGTACTTTACCACCATCATCGGCAAAAGACAGATGCTTAAATCTTCCACTATCAATTTTTGCAGGTTCACATGGAACTCCAGCATCTCCCACTCCTTACCATGGAACACCAAAAACTCCAACCAACCATGTAACTCCACCAACCGGGAAATGTGAACCTTCGCCCCCAAAAAGTCATAAGACTCCCCCAACACATCATGGTGGTAGCCCTCATACACCTACACCTTACACTCCAAGAAGTCCTAGCCCTCACACACCAACACCCTCTACACCTCATACGCCAACACCCTCCACCCCTCGTACACCAACGCCCTCTACGCCTAGGGGTGGCGGATATTCCCCTTCTCCACCAGTTGTTACCCCACCAACCACTCCAGTTCCGGGAACTCCCTATGTCCCCACTCCTGAAACACCAGACATCCCAACTCCAACTACTCCTGGTGCACCTCCATTCCTTCCTGATCCTAACACCCCGTGCACTTGCGAGTAAGCTTATCAATTACAAGTCACTACATTACTGTACCTGCATTCAATTCAGCATTTCTTTTTCATTCTTTTCTGTATCAACTTTCTTTTTCTTCGAGCAGTTACTGGAGGCATCACCCAGCACTTGTATGGGGAATAGTAGGGTGGTTCGGACTCGGTAGTCTAGGAGGTGCATTTGGCCACTCAAGCCTTCCAGGGATCAGTCCAAGTTTAACATGTCTAGATGCTCTCTCAAACAACATTCCTAATGGCTACGGAGCATTATACCGCGAAGGAACAGCTGCATTGCTGAACTCTGTTGCAACACATAGGTTCCCCTTCTCAACTCAGGAAGTCAGGGACCATTTTGCCAATGGACTTGGTTCTAACAGTGACGCAGCAAGTCAAGCTCAGCTTTTCAAAATGGCTAATGAAGGAAAATATAAGTCCAAAGCTTGATGTGAATTCCAACTCTTTTAAAGCTCACTATTTGTTGATCTGGTTATCCAACATTTCAGTATCCAATTGTCTGCAACTAGATAATGTTGTCTAAGTTTCTCTATTAATCTAAGTTCTGCATGTTTGAAGTGAGCTAATTTTGATGCTATTCTGCATTATATACTTTGTTGCTTTTTTGAAATCTTCAGAAATCTTAAACTATATTTTCATGATTAGAAAAAGGTGATCTTAGAAACAAATGACTTACTTTCTAAAAGTAATAATTGACACCAAACTTAGCACTGCAAACAGTGTAATATTTAATATAAAGGACATAGATGCATTTCAAGCTACATACATGTAAGCTGAGTAATTGAAACGCTAACATGAAGGACTAAAGAAGTCAATGCTTAAGCAAGCTATACTTGCAACGCATCTTACTGAACTTGCTAAAAAATGAAGGTACGCAAAAGGGTACATATATTTTAAATGAAGGTTAACAGCATAGCTTGTCTCCATCACTAAGAGCAAAAAATGAACATTCAGGCGTAGAGACCAAGGAGAAACAACCGCTTTATTATGTTATCAGAAGAGTGCAAATAGTGTGCAGGAGCAGCATTTCATGATGGTTATAATCAGGATCGAGCGTAATGAATATATTCAGGTTAAATGGATGACAGAAACCACCATTAGGGTATGACATAGTTAATGGCCATAGATGTGCTACAGGATACGATATCAGCTGGGTAATCAATAAACATATCATGCCCGTGACTCCCCAACTGGTAAGTAGTTATTTTCTATCCGTCATTTACCCTCCGTTTGGATGTGGGAAAAAGTAGTGGAAAAAAATTTAAGAGAAAATTTAAAGGAAAGTAATTTTCCATAGGAAAATTGAGAGGAAAAGTTTGTATTGTTTCCTTTGTTATTTTTCATTTTCCATAATTCAACCAAACACACCCAATTATTTTTCTTTATATTTTTCTCCAAATTTTCTTTTCTACTCATTTTTCTATGCAACCAAACAGAGCATTAAGGACTCGATGAGAAAAGAAATAATCTAGCAACAAAGATGATATTGTTAGTAGTACTTCTCATTCGATGTTCAACGAATAAAGTTACTGAAAAATACAGGACCACAACAACTCCAGTTACAACCACATAACCGGATAGTCATTTCTTTTGTTGAATCTTTCATTTCAGAACAGGAACTTGATCTTGATGCAAAAGTCAAGTCGTGTTAAAATTATGAGAGATACCAAGTTCTGGATTGTTAGCATTGTGATTAAGTAGATAGTTTACAAAGAAGAAGAGACAAAAGGGGAAACAATTATAATAGCCATCTGGCCGGAGTAGAGTATTATACAATATTATATGTTTATTGAGACTGTATATTTTTATCTTCATTAGAGTTGTATTGTCATAGTCATAGTGAGTTGCTCTGAAATTGATCAGATTTAAATTTAGATGTTCAAGAGACAATATGAGTTGAAGCTGGAATGGAATAAATTGGTTAATAGTATCCATTCCAGCTATCCAGTTAGGGAATATTTATTCTCATTTTCGTCAGATTTCAGCCACATTACAAACAACACATATCCCTCTACAAAATCAGGGACCAAATGTTGCATGTCAGCATAAATAGTACAGCTCACACAGCAGCACAAATTCATCTTGATGGATGTCATTAGCATGTTCCAGACACATTTTTATGATTACTATAGAATTACTTCATCTAGGACGCAACGCCATTGTCCCTCAACCACGTTCCATTGCTTAACATTGCGGTTTGATAAGATATTTGACTTACAGTGACAATTAATAATCCAGATTTTAGACTAATATGACATTGTATTAGCCAATTTATATTGTGTAGTTAGGGATGAATGCAGTTAATTTAGATATTACAATAGAGAAATGAAACTGAGTCAAATGCAAACTGCAGCACAGTATTTCTCATTATGCATAATTAAAGCAGAATCAGAATCATTGCAAGCGAAATCAGTCGTTAGTTGAACACATTAGTTCACTTTCATATAGAGGTTTTCAAGAATCGATTAAACGTTGAATCAACCCTAATCTTGCAATGACATGCTGAGTTACCTGCATAGGAGACTTTTTTCCGCATATAGGATGGGTATGGCTTGGTTTCTTAGGCGGCACTTGCTGAGGTTCTCCTGATTCACATATTTGCAATGGGTCAGGTTTTTAATAAATATTCGAAGAAACAACAATAACTTGCACATATCTCGTACTTAAATAGTTAATTGTTATATCTATTGAGGCATATGTATGACTTATGAGTACGACACCTTATAAAATGGGTTGTCACATGAAAATAGGTAGTCCTCAATTGTAAGAGTCTACAACAGCAACAGAACAAGACATATTGTACTGCATATCTACTTGATACGGTAGAATGCAGTTCAATACTATATAGACGGCTGTTACTTAACTAACAAATACGCTGTACTTTGGAAATTTAATTTCTGATAAAAGCAATCTGGAGAGTCCCTTAGAAAGTCACCTACCATGCCTTCCTGCTCTTTATCAGGACAATGAACCTGAAATATGACATTATTTCTTCGTTGTCAGATTATGACATATATCCAATGCAAAAGTAGCTCTCTATTTTTCATTTATTCTCGATCCTATAATACCAAAAAATGTTTATCTACAAGTTGCATATCTATAAGCACAAAAGGTATTGCAGTTTTCAGTCAAGTTTCTTGAATATGAACAGTGTTTGAAAAGATTAATTTGAACTCCCTGCCCAGGATCATGCCATATCCTAATAAAACAGCAGTGCAACAAAATTCTAAGACATCCAAGCAGTTCAACTCATCAAAACAATATAACCACCTAGCTGCCCGTACAGCCTTAATAAAGGTCTTCAACACACTGCAGCTATTATCATTGTAATGTTCACGCTGTCAGCATCCTCTTACATAAATCATAGAGCTCTCTTATGTCTCAACTCTATTTGGTGGCATTGTTTTACAAGGCATGTACGAAATTATCAAATTCACATAAAATATTTACAATTTCTATTCAAGACTCAGTATGGAAGCTGAATTATTTATCATTCCCTATAACACAACAACAATAATAATATGCATAGGAGAGAAACCTTTATTATATTCTTGTATATTAAGCAGGTAGAGGTTGAACTGTAAATTCTAACAACAACATGAATTTGAGGAGAAAAAAATGAGCATGCTTACCATGGTTGTTTAGACAAATTGTTCTTCCTTTATCCAATCTTGAGCGCATATGACTGCTTGTAAAGTGATTGGGTCAAGTGTGTTCCAATTAGAATCTAGTGATATATAACCGCTGTTGGATGTCAAACCAGATGTCACAGCTAGTGGTGTGCCTAATACGTTGCGAGCCATCATAGAAACAGTGGGATACTTTGGCATGTGAACTTTCCACCAATTTAATATGTTGAAATCTGCTGTTCGGGGAAATAGAGGTTCCTCCAGATACTTGTCCAAGTCAGATTTGATATTCTGAGACTGTATATTTTCATCTAAAAACCTCTCAAAACCTGTTAACCGATCCAATCCATCAATTTGTGCAATTGATTGGCAGTCAGCAACCGGTCCTCCATCAGCTACTTGCCAAGTCAAATCTTGATGCATAGAAGCTAAGGGGGAGCAGATTGCATGTTCATTATACAATGCCAGGACGCACTCAGAGATATAATTAATGCGTTCTTGGGCATTACTAGCATACAATTGTGGATAATAGTACTCCACTAACTTCATTTTAAACCGAGGATCTAAAACTGCCGCAACAGCAAATGTAACACCATATTTCTCCCAATAATCATGCAACTTGGTTTTCATAGTTGACCCTAAAGAACTGATGCCAACATCACTGCTCTGGCACCACTGACTTAATTGCAAATGTAACTCACAAATCTCGGCGAAAAATATATTTGCAGTGGGATTCCTCTTCTCTGCAAGAACGTTACACACTTCAACGATGAGCTTAAGAAAGTTAGCAATAATACTTACTCTTTTCCATTCTTCATCAGATGGGCAAGTCAAGTAGAGAGGA
The DNA here is from genome assembly GCA_006409495.1 of Sedum album. Lineage (NCBI taxonomy): Eukaryota > Viridiplantae > Streptophyta > Magnoliopsida > Saxifragales > Crassulaceae > Sedum > Sedum album. The sequence goes on along the minus strand of QZGG01000354.1, from coordinate 149,124 downwards.
TCACATTCCTGCAAAAGAGTAAATGCAGCCTTGTACTCCAATGCAGCTTGAAACAAATTATATGTTGACTGCCAATCTAGTGTGTCATATACTGGTAGGTCATTTTGACTAGTTACGTTGGCATCTTGAACCAATTGTTTGAATTTTTCCAATGTTGCTTGTGAGCTTCTAATATACTGAATGCTATCCCAAATCTTACGAGTCGTTTCACATAGTGTTTCTACCGAATGTTGGGCCAATAGACTGAGAAAGCGTGCAGCACAGTGAATGCCAAAAAATTCTCCATTGCACAGAAGAAACCTGTTTTCACAGAGACGGTCTCTAACCTTGCAAACTGTGTTGTCACTTGTTGAATTACTATCATAAGTCAATGAAAATAATTTACTGTCAATATTCCAGCCTATCAAGCATGCCATAATGTCCTCGGAAAGTCTTCCCTCCATATTTAAGCTATCAACTGATATGAAACTCAAAATCTTCTTCGCCAACTGCCAGTCTCGGTCGATGTAATTTGCCGTCAAACATAAATATTTTGTGTCCCCTGAACCAACCCACATATCAGCACCAAGACTGATTTTACCTGGTAGCTTACAAAGCATTTCTTTTAACAGTTGTCTCTCCTTCTCATAAATTTCAAGGCAATCAGCTTCAATAGTATTTGATGAAACTACCTCAAAGAAAGGCTGCAAATTCTTCACAAAACTATTAAATCCTGAATGCTCAACCATATCCAACGGATACCCATGCAATATAATCATACGTGCTAAATCAAACTGACTCCTCCTTTGATCAAAATTAAACTTCCCAACACTCACACCGCCCTCCTTCCCCTGATCATGCTCATACTTAACATTAACTTGCTTCAAACCAACCTCATCACGTGTCTCCCCTCCCTCAAAACTAAATTTCACAAGAGCATTCGCATACTCCTTTTTCCTACTTTTCAACACAGTCAAATGTCCAACATCAAGACTTGAGCGCCTACGACATCTAATAAGATGATTCCGAAGATGCGATGTTCCGCTAGTACTGGATCCACTTAGCGCTTTCTTACAATGACGACAAACCGCAACACATGTATCTCCTTTTTTAACTCTATCAAAGTCATTCCAAACTGCAGACTTAAGTCTGCCGCTATTCATAACAACTGCGCCGGACATATCCATCTCACTCATAACTTCAATAAACAACTACACCTGCATGATATATACAAACAATACATCTTCATTCAGAAAAACAAGCAATGAGTACAATTTGATTAAAAATGGAAACGGGAATGAGTCGATTGAAGAGCTACGGCGACGAGTGAGTGAATGGATTTGGGAATTGATGAATGAGGAATCGGAGTGGAGATGCGGAGTTTCTTACAGTGGGGGATTGGCGCGCGGATAATTGAATGGAGACGATATGGAGCGGAGGTGATGTCGGAGTCGGAGTCGATTGATTTACCCGGAATCCGTCTCGAGTCGGTTCGGGTTTGCTAACCCTAGAGAGGACGGTGTTTTATAAGTATTTTCTTTGTAGAATAAAAACCCTAGATCAGCGATAAATATATACAATGCAAAAAATAAATAAATAAATAAATAATTTTTGTACTTTATATTAAAAACACGGATTATTTAATTTAAGGACATAAAATAAATAAATAGAAAGGATCAGATGAAAACAATTTAAGTTATGAATTATAGATTATAAATTAATCAGATTCATCGATCTAAATTATCAATGATGGAAATATGGGGTCTATGGGTAAAGTTCTAGGAGGACGATTAACTTTTCGTAAAACTGTAGGACACAATCTCGATCGTTCATTAATTATAATCTAACGGTTGAGATTAAACATAAAATAACCGTCAAATCCAACCGCTTTTTCACAAATCCACCCACCTAATTTAATTAAAACTCAACTTTAATCTCAATCATTGATTTATAAAAATCAGTGGCTCAAATTTTGTACTCTTGTCTTACATAAATATCCTGTTTCACATGATCTCAATCCTGAAGTCTATTTATAATTAAAAAACTTAATATTTGAATAAAAATAATAGACAAATTCAAAATAAGGGTATTTTCAGTACACAAATATATTATTTTGGTATCTGAATAAATACCATTATAAACCAGTATACTTCAAATCTGATTTTATAATAACTTAATATTGATAGTTTTGAGTTTTGTTAAGACTTAAGATCATGATTCACATGTAGTATAATACTAATAATTTAATGGATGAGATTATTTTACTCTAAATGACAACGCTCGACCGTACATATATATATTTAAATCAAGGGATAGGATCGCGAAGGAGGATAAATTTTTGTAAGACAGTAGGAGATAATCTCAACTGTTGATTTGATTGATTTGATAATTGATATTAAGTTGGTTTATAATTAAATTAAGCGGTTGGATTTGATACTTATTTTTAAATTAAATTTAATCCGTTAAATTATTAAAAATCAGGGATCGAAATTGTGTATCACCATCTTAAAAAAATCTTCATAGTTTTTACAACGTATGTATGTTTTCATTTGATCTTGACATCACTAACAACGAAATATGATCTTATAGTACAAATCCCTTTCATATACAAAAGAATCTCTTTTGAATTACTATAAGAGCTAGCAGTGCTACAATTTTAACTACTAACTTTTAAGCATCTGTTGTGCAGTCCAACTTCGTATGAAGTGCATGTGAGAAAATTGTCCTAACAAAACAAGTAAATCCTGGTTGAATCATCCAAACCTTTTTCTAGCCTAGCCCTTGTAACTTTTGGTGAGAGGCATCACATCATCTCGATAATACACTGCTGAGGATGTAGAGTCTGTATTTATGCTCATAGCCGACCTGCTCAGGTACTGACTTTCATCTTGCCAGTAATCACCTCTAAAGGAAAATGTTGGGTCCCCTCTAGTAAGATTTGGATCTGAAAGATGTTCTTTAACGTCAGTTTCACCTTCGAGCATGCTGATCACTTGAGACATTGTGGGTCTGAGTGATGGAGATGCATTGGTGCACATTAGGGCCACGTTCAGCATCACTGTCACTTCTTCCGATGAGTAGTTTGATCCCAAGTCTGGATCGACCAACTTTAGTAAAGTCCCTGCTTCTTGCATGACATTTGCCTGCCCAACGTCCATAATGGAAATACTTTACACTTCGAAACTTTACGAATAGTAAAGCTTCATATAGAAGTTCTATGAATTTGTAAGTACTAGTAGTATGTACCCAGTCGAGAAGGTAAACGAACTCCTCTGTGGGTATGAAGCTCGTATTGCTTTTCCCACTGACGATTTCCAGTGCCACCACCCCGAAGCTGTAGACGTCTGCTTTACTAGTCAAGTGACCGCGCATGGCATACTCTGGAGCCATATACCCACTGAACAATAAGAATGAAAAATTAAGCTACAACATCGAGTGTAATAGGAAAAGGGGTGAAGGGGTGAATGGAGCTTACACTGTTCCAGCAACACGAGTACTAACGTGTGTGTCCTCTTCTTCAGTCAACTTTGCCAAACCAAAATCCGATATTTTTGCATTCAAGTTCTTGTCAAGAAGTACATTACTTGTCTTAATGTCTCTGTGAACAATCTTTACTATTGATTCTTCATGAAGATAACGCAAGCCTCGAGCTATCCCAAGGCATATCTTTTGCCTTGTCGGCCAGTCAAGTTTCTTTTTCAGCGCTTGGTCTTTCCCTGTTGGACATAGCAAAAGCAACCGAGCAGTCAAGATGTTACAACCACAATCAAAGGCTAGATACATGGAAACGAGAAGTAACAAACTCACCAAAAAGAGCACGGGATAAGCAATTGTTTTCCATATACTCGTAGATGAGCAACAGCTGATTCCCTTCAGCGCAACATCCATACAACTTGACAAGATTCGGGTGCTGCAACGAGGATATCATGCCTATTTCATTGATAAATTCACGACTTCCTTGCTTGGACCAGGAAGATAGCTGCTTAACAGCAATCATTGACCCATCTGCTAGCGTACCCTACACCAGTTAACATATTTGATAAGCGGATTGAAATGCAAAGGTTTTCAATCATTTCATGATCAATTTAAATTATTTAGACTCAGTTATGCAAAGGTTTGAGAAGTTATGAAGTAGATACATAGGAAAATGATACCTTAAAAACAGCTCCAAAACCACCCTCCCCGAGTTTATTGGATGAGTCGAAGTTTTTCGTAGCAAATTTTAATTGCCGTAAAGTAAATATACCAGTGAGCGAATCTAGACCTTTTAGTTCTGCCAAGTATGACGCCCATGTTAGATATAATAAATGTTTCAAAATAAAACATAGAAATGGAGTATACCTTCTTCTTCTTTGGAGAGTTTCCCTCCCCAGCGCCTTTTTATACACAGAACAAAAAATGCCAACACGAGGATAAATAAAACACAAAACACAGCACCAAATATTATACGAGTCTCTCTTTTTTTCCCTTCAGTATTAGGAGGAGGTGTGAAATCTGCGCACAAAGGCAGAAGAATACTAATGAATGTCCGGACATAGTATTAGGGAATACAGTAGTGACTTCGAACGCAAGTTAACAGTTTATTCAAAATGACTAACTGAAATTAGCTTAGATTTGGACAGTGATTGGCATACTTACTAGGATCAATAGATATGGCTGAAATCAGAGGGCCATATACTCCTCTAAAAGGGATTCCTGTTGTCCCCTTGCCAGCCCAGTATAAGTGAATCTTCATAGTGTTCTTTGTTACATTCACGTTGAATGATTTTACAATAGGTCTGCTAGGACCGCCAGCTTCTCTTGCGATATCAAAGTCCTTCAGAACTAGTGTGTCCTAAATATAACAAACAAAGAACAAAAAATAAAGCACATTTTGCAAATGCTGTTAAATATTTACGTATAAATTAGGTTTTCATGATGCCCAAAACTCTACCTGAACATAAACGTCAAAAATTCGTCTGCCTAGGCTGTTAAATGTACTGTCGTTGGAGAAGTATAACTCAGCAAAATGGAGCTTAACAAGGTACGGTCCATTTAGGAGGCACAGTCCGAAGTATGTGAGGGAGAGAGGAGAAGCTCGGGAAGAAGTGTAAAGTTTTTCAAATGGTTCAGAAACATTTGAAAGAGCATATGAATTTTTTGGTATGTACGCATCGCTTGGAACTTCGTCGTCCATAAAGAAACCTATACTGCTTAGTGCCCAGTTAGCGCCCCGGTAAAATAACGAAACACCGTTTTGAACAATATCAGACTGGTAATTGGTGCCATTTATCACGACATCTTGACCTCCGGAGTTGATGTGTAAAGAGTCTGTAACATAGAAAAAATTTCGATTGAGTGGGAAAAACTACACGCAGAAAAAAATTCATAAAAACAATAAAGACAGTTGTGTATGAAACGACAGCTCACAGTTTTGTTTTGAGGAACATTGGAAACCTTTATCTAAACATGAATGTGTTCTGCAATAGAGGAGCCAATCATTGATACACGCACGGATGTACAACCTCGAAATACAAATGATATCCAAATCTCATAATGTTTTTACCTTTCATTGGAAAAGCTCTCCACAAAATTCCTGTACCAATTTATCGAATTTCACCATACACAACAAAATGATTTTTTTATTAAATGGAAAGGAAAATATGAATTCCAAAATTTCTTACACACTTCCTTGTGAGCATTCATTTTGAACTGTGCCATCCCAAGTGAAGTTGTTAAATGACAGGTCACTGCAAATGAAGAAAATTTTCATCTAAATAAACCCTAGCAAAATAATCGTTTTACCTACAATTTTATGTTTTACTAATAGTTACAGTCGTTGAGGACAAAATGCGCATATGTTGGATAACCGAGTTTATCATGCATTGTGATGCGTCGACAAAAGAAAATGTAATTATTAAGGTGAATTTATGTAGTGAATACTCACACATTTTTGGAACGTTCTACAAGCCATCGTGGTATCGTTCCAGCAAGGTTGTTTCCTGTCAAGTACCTTAAATCAAAATTATCGTGTCACGGCTCAACCGAGATTGGGCTTTACTTTTACCTCAACAAAAACAGCATTTGGATGGATCACTTACATGAAGTCGATGCTGCGAAGATGTTCCAATGATGATGGAATTACCCCGGTTAAATAATTGTAACTTAGGTCCCTGCATCACAGTTCAGAAATACCGTTTCAGCGCGTGTCGATTCAAATTACTACATTAAACAACGTATAGCTACAAACTTGCACTGATTTCATTTTATTTCATTTCTGGGAACAAAAATCATTGGATAAAGAAACAATGAAAATGAGGACCCATCAAATTTAAGAATTCAGTTTCAAAGAAAAAATCTTTTATTCGGTTTACAAAATAACACGCCAATAAACACATTGTTTTGAACCACTTACAGCATTTCCAGATTCTCCAGGTTTCCAATAAAATTTGGAATATTGCCATAAATTAAGCTGCTGCGCAGTATTCTGCAGTAAAGAACAAAACTTCACATATTTTTCATGAAAATAATCAGTAAAAATTTACAGATGGGAAACTACAAAGTGAGAAGGAAACACACATTATCCTGATGTTTGTCATGTTACTCAGATTTGGAAATGGAGAAAGGCCGGCAACCAAGTCAGTTATCCTCCTAACCAATGAGCAAAAAAAACTGTTTACTCATTTGTTTCAAAACCTCCGCGTTTGGAACCAAAATATATTTTACATACAGATCCCTTAATTCTGTCAAGGCTGAAATGCTAGATGGAATTGGACCTTCAAGAGAAGTCCCTTGCATGTGCCTGCGATATTTTACATGAAAAATAATTAAATTAACAATAAAACAAAACCAAACTATTTTTAAAACAGAAATATCGTATTATAATTGTAAAGCATGTTGCTGGTTCTCTTATTCAAAAGAAGAGTCACCAATCAAAAATTTCTCATACATGTTTAGGCCTTTCAAAATCAAGTAACTAGCCAATTTCCCTTTAATTTAAAATGTAAACAGATAACATAGTGCAATAGGGCACCCAAAATTTACTCAAAAGCCGGTAATAATAATCTTACAACTTCTGAATTCGCTTCCACTTATTGATGAAGCTAGGTATCGGCCCTGAGAAATTATTGTCAGTGATCCTCCTGCCAAGTAAATCAACTGCATGAGCGAGTCACAACAGAATCCTTGCTTCCCAAAACAACTTATAACCTATTAGTCCAGAAAGAGACTTCCAATAGGTTTCAACAATAAATTACAAAATCAACGGACTGTGAAATGAGTTGAACAGGCCTTGAAAAAGTTCAAAAGATAACCAGTTACATAGTTCGCGTTTACTTACAAATCAGCCAAGTTGGCCAAATTGGCTAGCCCGGAAGGCAACGGTCCACTAAATGAATTTGACATTATATGGCTACAAAAAGATGATATACAAAAGGAAAACAAGTCAAAATGACTTCAATCTCATTTTAGGGCCTCATAATGATTAGTGAGAACTACGGAAGATCTTACAGCCTTTGCAAGTTAACCATATTCCCTATCTCTAACGGAATTGGTCCTGAAAAGAAGTTTCCTTCTAAACTCCTGCAGTTGTTTTGGCATTAGAATATCATTAAAGCGTATGTATGTTCAGGAGTTTATGTAAAGAGATGATGCATACAGGTTTGCAAGTGTTCTGATCTTGGTAAGAACCATGGGAAAGCTTCCAGATAAATTGTTCGTCATAAGTGACCTGCACACAGTAGCATTCATAATTATAAGAAAATGCCAATATATAGGATGAAAATGGGCAGCGGTACTTACAGATCGTTCAATTGCATAGTTTCCCATTCAGGAGGAATGGAACCGGAAATGACATTACGACTCAGGTCCCTGTACGAATCCAACAAAGATTTAAAAACTCACACGTTATCTAGCGTGTTTCTTTACCTACGCAATGCAAAAAAGTAACACACTTACAATATTTTAAGATGCCGAAGAAGAGAAAACTCCGGTGGTAAGATGCCTGTTAAATTCTGGGACTTCAGAGCTCTGCAACAAAAATAACCAAATATCATTTCTAAAAAATCGCACACATTGTCAACTGTCATGTATCTCCTAAGTGCGCTTCAATCAAAAATACCCATTATTCAATTTGAGCAATGTCATCAAGAATAGGTTGATACACATCAAAAGATCTAATCTTTTTCATATTTATAAAACCCATCATCTGAAAAAGACTTACATTCTTACAATGTGACAACTCGTGTTGTGGTTGAAAGAGCAATCGCACTTGACAGAGCTCTCATAGCTTTTGGTTATTCCATGAACAACCCAATTCCCCATTTTGGCACACGGATCTACATTGAAATCCCAATCTGTCTTCCCCAATTTGGGTCCAATAATCTTTAAAGCCTCCACTGCAACCAAACCACACATCATATAAAAATGTCAAAAAATAATTGCCAAACCAAAAAATGCATAATTATTCGAGAAAATCTGGAAACCTTCTTCAGTAACAAGTCTGGCGGCCGCAATGAGCCTGAAATTAAAGAAGATGATAAAAAGCAGAGTAAAGTATGACGCAAGCAGTTTGGTTTTGGTGGCAGAAAAGTAAAAGAGTTCCATTTTGGAGACAAGTAATGAGTCCAAACGAACATGCGTGTTTTGTTTTGTTATGAGGTTGTTGTGGTGCAGTTCATTTGCGATGAGATGGAAGAGTTGGGAAGATGAATGGATTTTTTGTGGTGTTTTCGAATTTAATGTTTAGCATGCGAGTTTGATTTCTTGCTAGTGAGAGTGTGATTTTGACATTTATAGAATGTGAAACATTTTATGTTATTCAGGTAAGGTTTTGTTTTGTTTTGTTTTCTTTCTCTTTTTGTTTTTTCTCTAAATTATTATCTCTTTCAAAAATATTTGCACTTTTATATCTCATTCTTTGTTTAACCTTTAATGGTATTACTTGACTTTATTGAAGAGCCGTCCGCACTTAAACTAATAAATATAGCGATTTAAAACTACGTCATATGCTATCGAAAAAAGAAAAAAACTAAATCATATAGATGTATAGAGGGTTAAGTTCGGGAGAAATGTTAATTTTTTTAGATGGAAACATTTGATTTTGATAATTTAATATTTGGATTAAATTTTTTTATTGAATGGGACGGTTGGATTTGTAAAAAATTCTATCGGTTGAGTTTGATAGTTTTATTTAGAAATTAAATCCCATTGGTTAAATTATTATGTCTTACCCTATATTTATTGTGCGACTTGATATGTGATAACAGTATTTTTTGATGAATTTGAATAAGACTTTTTTTTTGTCATTTCTTTATTAATATTTGCTCCTTTCCATTATGGTGAATATGATTGTATCCCAATTTTCACTTTCAGCTGGCTAAGGCTTAAGCAAAAGACTCTATAATTTGAATAAAAACTTCAATTTCTTGCCTATTTAATCCCTTGGAAAATTTCATTTTAAATTTAAATTTCATATTTAAATGATGAATTCGAGATTCATTTACTTGAGTTAAATGAAATCAAGTTCCAAATATTATGTCAAGCTAATCTTTTAGCTATTTTCCATGTAATTAATCAGTGCATACTCCATCGTTTGGTTCAAATTCAATTCAGGGATTTATTTCCCAAAAGACTCCCTTTTTCCATGAAAGCCTTTTCATTGTCATTCTATCACCTCCTGAAAAATATTCCATGAAAAGAAAAGAAATCTTGGAATGGAAGAAAGATTTCAAGACTTGATATTTCTAAAAAAAATACTTGATGCAGGTGCTAACCGACGGAAATGATCAATTTTTTCTTCAAAAACACACTAATTACCAAATGTATTTTGGCAAATTCCGTTAAATTACTAAAATACCTCTGATTTTGTCTCCATGTTGATCATCCATTTATTAGTGATTAACACATGATGCAATTTGGATACTCTTTAAATGCTAAAAACACACCTTTGTTTCTCACATGAACTAATCTCTATATTACTTCAAATTCAAACCAGGAATAATTACTTGTTATAAATATGATTATTAATAAATAACTTTTTGTTATATGATGAATTCAATGTGTAGCTATATACCCAAAGTCATTTCTTAAATTTATTGAATCCCACTGTTACATACTAATGGAAAATTAGAGCATGAATAATTTGTTTAAGATTGTGTTTTCAATGGTTAGACAAATAATATGACAAATAAGATGTCCTAGTGGTGGTAAGGAGTCTTCATAAACGCAACATTTGTCTGCACGCACCCGATCTGAACCCAACTTGTTAAGGCTTGTGCACACAAAAGCTAACCTTCTTCCTTCTCAGCTCACTTAAAATTCAAAATATGACAGAAGAGACTGAATGTATGCCAGCAACATGCACACATAATACAAGTCAACAGTCAAATTAGCACCACCTAATCATATCTCAAACTATATGTTGTCATGAGTGGCTGGTAAACAATGTACCACAATATAAAATCACTACGCGCTTTTAGTCCATATTCCATTTGATCACCTTGCTATCTCTCCAGTCTCCATCTGCTGTTCCATATGGACTTTTTCCAAACTCTCAACTCAGCATATAAATAACTTCCTATTCACTTTTCATTTATTTCCATTCAGTGCAAACATGAAGTTCCTCAACAACATGTCTTGTTTTATTGTTCTGATTTTATCAATACAAATGTGCATTCTTGATTTAGCACAAAGCCAGCCTTTTGATTACCCAACAGCAAAACTCTCAACTACATGGACCAACAATGTCTCAGCTCCACATTCAGTCACATTCACTGATGGCACAACCGTAAGAGCGATACTTCTTAAGGGTCTTCGGCCCTAGGTACGCTTGTGGATTCTTTTGCAATGGAGCTTGTGAAAAATATCTCTTTGCAGTTTTCATTGTTCAGACTAATAGTGGTGGAGGCATTGTTCAGCCTGCTATTGGTTTCCCACAAGTTGTTTGGTCTGCTAATCGCGACCGTCCTGTAAATATAAATTCAACTTTGCAACTGACGTCCGCCGGGGATTTAGTACTGAAGGATGTTGATGGAGCTATAGCTTGGTCTTCCAATACTTATGGTAAAAATGTAGTTGGCATGAATATGACTAATATTGGCAACTTGATATTATTTGATTCGAAAGATAAGATAGTTTGGCAATCTTTTGATCACCCGACCGACACTTTAGTCCCGGGACAAAGACTGTTTGCAGGCCAAAGTCTCACTTCCAGCATTTCCACTACGAATTGGACTCGTGGAGTGTACTCACTTGGAGTCTCTAAGAATGGACTTCAGGCAATTATCAAAGCTGATCCTCCGCAAACGTACTACCAATCTATTATAACAGGCAAGAAAATGAGCAATGGCCCGAGTTATGTTAAGTTTATGAATGGGAGTTTGGATATGTACATTCTTGACAAGGAACCTCATGACCCGAATAACAAGCTTTTGATACCTCTAGCTTCATCTGCTCAGTACATGAAGCTAGAAGGTGACGGGCATTTGCGAGTTTACGAATGGGGTAAAGGAGCTCGTGGAGGATGGGGCACCGTTGCAGATCTTTTAACAGGTTATCTCGGTATATGCAACTATCCAACAGTTTGCGGAAAATATGGGATTTGTTCTAATGGCCAGTGCAGTTGTCCTGCAGCAACAAAAAATGGAACAAAGTATTTTGAAAACATTAGTGACAGACAACCTGCGTTAGGGTGTCGTGAGTCGTCTCCATTGCGATGCAATGCTATTCAGTATCATAAATTTCTTGAGCTGAAAGACATAACTTACTTTTCTTTCAAATCAGATATTGAGCAAACTGACATGGAAACTTGTAAAAAGGCTTGTCTTAGGAACTGTGCTTGCAAGGCTGCATTTTTTCGCTATGGCTCGAATTCTACCAGAGGGATTGCTATTTGCCGTCACGGATCTTTTCGCTGATGGACAATGACAAGGAAGTGACACATTATAATTCCACTGTTTTTCTGAAAGTTCAGGGTAGCCCTCCTACAGCAGATGTCCTGAATAGGCATTGAATTCTCTTGCATTTATAAAATATATCAATAAGAACTGAGAGAATAATTCGACGTTAGTATTTTCGTACCGATAAGAAAAGTAATTCGGAAATGCTTACTATTTTACCGAAGAAATGTGAGTTACAGAAGAATCAACATGTTCAAAACATCATAAACTGAGGTATTGAGAAATGAGTACAAGATTTATAAGATGTTTGCAATGGAGGTGAATAATACATTCACTTTAACAGTGCAAGAGTTTTAAGTAGAAGAATTATTTATATACGAGGAGGAGCCTTAGATTCTTTACAATGAACAAGAAAGACATGTCTTAAATGTGTAACATGATGTCTGGAAGATCTTTCTACAACCCTCTGTCTGCAGCTTCAATGAATTTACTTGCTCATATAATTAGGAATCTTCTTTAAGTTTGAGCTTGTTTATCAGCGTATTCCCCGCTTTTGCCTGCCTTTTTACTTCACCCCTGCATGATGCAAGATGTATCGGTCATAATCGAAGCAAATCATGAGTGTAACAGACCCAAGCCTTTTGTTGATAATAATAGATGCTTCATTTTTTGTTTTTTGTTGCCAAAATTTATAAGGGAAAATGGCTACAATTTAATATAATTGCAGAACTGTACTTGTCAGTTGTCCTTGCTCGACATGTTGTCTGTCAGTTTAAAGGAAGGTGGTTTATCTGCACCCTTCCTCGAGTACTCTCTCCATTTTCGAGCTGCCGCTGCAGCTCTTTTTGCCCTCTCTTTCACTTCCTCTTCTGAAAAAATAAAGCTAATTAAAAATTGGATGTTCAGACAATCTCAAATTACACTTAGTTGTATCCTGTTGGAGAAATTATGCTTTACCTTTATTTTGTCTATCTTCGGGGTTTCTCCACAAGTTGCTCCAGTATGTGTCAGTTTTATCAGAACCCTTTTGTTGACTCATCTTCATTCTTGCTTGTTCCTGAACCAAACAAAATATTTATTCCATTTTTAATGTCACACTCCTCGGTTTCTACGGGAAGATGCAGAAGATACAAGGTGTTCAACACTTACCAAGACTTTTGATTGTCTCTTTTCCCATCGAGAATATGCCTGCCAATCCCAAAATGAACAATTGTGTCATCATTTTTATTTATTCTGCAATTTACTTCTTCACGTTTCTAATCACTTATTCCTTTTTCTAGATTTATTATTTACATTTCAAGAAAATCTTATACTACTTAGCATTAGCTTCTGCTGAAGAGTCTGTAATGATTAAATGAAAATTTCATTTACCATTCTGAAGACATCTAATGAAGCTCCCAAACCAGTTAGCATCAGTGCAACCTGATAATCCAGTGGAGTAGAAGTTCAGTCAACTGTACTTTACACTCAAATGACTACTTGACTAGCAATGTCTCTAGATATTATCTCAAGCTAATACTGAAAATCATTAAGATACAAGTTCGATGGGAAAATCCTGAGTTCCTACAAATTAAAAACTCAATACAAAAGGTAATATTTCCATACATTTACTCTTTCCATACGGCGCATCTCATCTTCAAGCAACGATAACTGGGCAGCTGAGGTCCAATGTATGCAGTCAACAGGGCTGAAATATTTAACGAATTTATTAACAGATCGCTGACAGATCAAAAAAGACAAACTATTATCTGGTGTCCCGCTCTAGGGAAAGTCAGCCTAAAATATTTAGCTCTGAGATCAGGAACATGAGAATATCTTACCAACTATCAATGGCTTGTTGAACCAAGTCAGGGTTTCCGCACTGCCTGTACACTCTTGCTCTCCCAAAGTCTTCCTCAATTCCAAAGACATCCGGAGCCACATTTGCACAGTTTTTACACCCTAAACATACAAGTTGATTCAGCATTGCCAGATTCACTCTCAAAAGATTTGGTAGATCTACTTAGCATCAGCTTTATACAAAGTGTAGATGTTTAAGCTGAATTTGATTGTTAAATACATCAGTACCTATACAACTAAACTCGTCCACGAAAGCATGATCCCTTGGAGCTGAGTCGTCACTGAACGGGTTGGTTGCAGTCAATGCATACCCATGAATTTCATCATACACCATGCGCTGTACAGGATCACTTAGTACCTGTATCATGTATATCCACCCATGATTAATCCATAAATAAACCAAGCAAGTATAAGTATAAGCTCCACACAATGGCTTCAAACTCGATTAAAGCGCTAAGAATCAGAGACCTCATACACATCATTGATAAACATGCAGAAATTGGTCGTCTCAGGATCATTTCCACTCAAATCTGGATGACACGCCTTCATGCAATTGTAGTATGCTTTCTTTATCTGCTCTGGCGTGGCATCCGGCAGCTGGAAATTCAGATCAACAAGTTTAAACTTAAGAGCATCACATAATTATAAAATACCTCACATGACCAAAACTACGTATCCAAGGCTCACAGATACTAGTTTAAAACAAACTAAATGTATTAAAAAAACGAAGAAAAAAGTATGAGACAGAAGACAATACCAGACCCAAAACAGCATAGTAATCATCAGCAGCAACTGAATCTACTGATGAAGAAATTGGATCATCAGTAGCAACCCTCAACTTCCCAAATCCTCTCTTCCTTTTTCCACCATCACTACCTTGACCAAACAATCTCCAGCTCCCAGTGGAAGTGGGAATTACTGAGTATCTATTGAAAGTACTAAATTTAGATAAAGGGGTTTGAAACTTAAGGGCATCTGTACAAACTGGTGAGAGTAATTGAGCCATCAAAAATCAAAATTCAACAGAATCAAAACAAGAATCTCCAGCAGATTCAGGACACAAATCCCAGGTTGCTCAAAAATGAGATTTTTTTCCTTGTTTTAACAAATTGGTGACTAATTGGTGCAAGAATTCAAGTATTATTTATTTAAAATCATGAGGTGTAGGAGATTTGGAATATTTGAGAAATGGAAGCTGACATGGATAATTGTGGACATATGGTTCTCCAAGAATCTAGAGAAAGGACAAAATGGGAAGTGGGATTTTATTATTATTTTTATTAGTATTATTTGTGTGTGTGGAAAATTGATTTTAGCATGCAATGGAGTGTGGGTTATGGATGTTGTAAAGATGACATTTTGTTTCTTCCACGCTTTGAATTATGAAATGCAACTTTGTTACTTGATGACTTGGAATTGAGATATAGAGTTCTACACGTCTTCAATATGGAGTATTGGGAAATTCTGAAGCTCTCTCTCTTCCGGATATTTTCTCGTCCGCCGACCTTCTCTGACGGATGTTCAGAGGCTGGCCGTCGGCGAGCGGATGTCTTTGTGTCGTAGTTGAGGGTTTGGGTTCGGCCGGTTCACCCCTTCATATATTTCACCGTCCGATACTCCGTTCAGTCTGCCTCGTGGTGGGGGCTCGGTCATGGCTGCAGAGGCCGTATTTAGGGGTGGCGTTTACGCCAGCCTCTCGTGAGTTGTTGTTCCTGCGTTGGGTGGTGGGTGGCGAGTGTGTGGTGTCCGTCGCTCAGCTGCCTCTTTGTTTCGGTTTCGTGGCTCGCCGGTGGTGCTGTACAGCTGTAGCAGCTGCTTCGCCGGTTGGCTGCGAAACTCTGTTTTCAGTCCGCGACGTCTCGGACGCCAGTGGTTTTCACGTATCTGCTTAGTGGTAGTGGGCGACGATCGCTCAGCTGCCTGTCTTTGTTCATTTGGTGAGTTGTCGATGGTGCTGCAGCTTCTGGTTTGTGGTGCGCCGAGTCAGTTTTGGGTGCTTCTGTCCCTGTCAACGATTTCTTTCCTCCTCAGGCTGCCGGTGGTTCAGCTGCGCCGCCGGGTTCAACCGCGTTGTCCGACTCGATCATCTCAGACGTTGTCGTGGATTTCCCTGGTCTTCACACGTGGCAGCTGTTTCACGTTTCCACTTGCTGCGGTTTTCACAGTCCACGTGTCCGAGTCCACTTGCATGCATCTGAATTTTCCACGTGTTTGAGTTACACGTGTCTGAATTTTCAACTGCTATCGGATCGGTTTGAACCTGCTACTTTAGTTTTTGATTGGTCTTCGACCGAGAATATCTTTCTGGATGTCTACAGCGGTTATTTTTTATTATCATTGCATTCTCGGAAGCGGGTCATCATGGACATACTTTACTACAGTGCTCACTTAGTTTCTGTCATTATTCTTTATGGGTAACGAGGCAAAGTACTCGGTTTAGTCATTATTTTCTATTTTCTAGTTCTCTAGACTAGACTGAGTCAGACTAACTTTCAGTTAGCCTTTTAAGTCCTCTAAATGTACCTTCGGCCTTTGGGCCTTTAGATCAAAAAAAAAAAATGGAGTATTGGAGTGGAGTAAAAAAAAGAAAGGGAAGTCGCATTGGATTCAACCAAACATTTTCAAGATTATTATCAGTCAAGATAAATTATAATAAAATTATTCTAAAAAATTGTTGTAAAAATAAATGATAGTAATGGAATTCGAACCATTGAACTTCTGAATCACAAAACAAGTTTCGTTAGTTGATCCATCTTGTTGACATCAGCACAACAAAAATTTGATGGATTGAAACTCTTGTAAATCTAATGCCAACATAACTATCAACTAAACTTAGCTGGTACAACATTTTGGTAAAATGACATTAGGCAGGGACTGAAAATGGGCCGGAGAAACTTGGAACAAAATCCATCCAATGTTGCTTAATAAAATGAGCTTTGCTATACACCTTGATAATCGGAGTGTGCCGAAGTTTTTTTGACGACAACGCTCTCCATTTTATGTTTCAAGCAAATTTAAGTTTAAGGGTATTTTGATTATTTTTTATTTTTTATTAAAATACCTTGATTGAATCCACAAAAACCTAAAACATATAGGAGTTTGGGCTCGAGGTAAAATTGTTTTTTATGGGCATCAGTATGCACCGAGTCCGAATACATTAGACATCTCTAATAAAATTCATTTCTTAATAAATTGAATTTTCACTTTTTAATTTCCAATTTGATTTTATTTTCTAATTGGGTTTTTGAATTAATTTATCCTGATCCCAAATTTGTTCAAATATATTATCAGCCGTTGACACCAAAATAGAATTAGTTTGATTAACATTTATCGAATGTGTAAGAATTTTCATAAACAGAAATAAAAAGACATATCTTGACAGGTAAGGAAAATTGAAACAGATAAGAAATTTCGATAATTTCCTTATCCCAATTATATTCAAATCTATTTATTAAAGTTTCGTAATAAATAATGTTTCCGAAAATGAATGATTTATTCAATAAATAAGAAATTTGATTTCGCTTTAAATGCACTACGTCGGCACGCACTTCAAGTTTTCAACACCACCTCAACGCAGCAACATCTCTCTTCACTCCGGCAGCAACGATGTCGTTTAAGCTCGCTCTCACTCGCCGATTCCAGCTCGGGAACTCCGCCGTCGGCTCGATGCGATCCATGTCTTCTTGGTGGAACAGCGTCGAGCCTGCTCCTAAAGATCCGATCCTCGGTGTTACCGAAGCTTTTCTTGCTGATCAGAGTCCCGATAAAGTTAATGTTGGAGTCGTATGTGCCCTAATCTGCTTGAAATTTAGTGTCTTACTCGATTTGTTTGTGCAAGTCTGTTTTGATATTAAGCTCTAACTGGAAATCACGATTTTACAGCTTAATATAAAAGTCAGTTGAAAAATTGTGATGAATGAGTGTTTGTTGTGATGATGAAGGGTGCTTATCGAGATGACAATGGAAAACCTGTAGTTCTGGATTGTGTAAGGGAGGCCGAGCGAAGAATTGCTGGAAATTTAAACATGTGAGTAGTCGCCTTGTTTGTGCTTTTTTAGAATTTACATTGTCTTATTAGTAAGTAGACTTGGTACTTGTGTAAAATATGTACCTATATGATCTGACAGGGAGTATCTTCCGATGGGAGGAAGTATACATATGATTGAGGAGACTTTAAAGTTGGCATATGGT
Organism: Sedum album; assembly: GCA_006409495.1. Taxonomy (NCBI): domain Eukaryota; kingdom Viridiplantae; phylum Streptophyta; class Magnoliopsida; order Saxifragales; family Crassulaceae; genus Sedum; species Sedum album. The sequence continues at coordinate 131,239 of QZGG01000354.1, read as the reverse complement.
GAGGATTCTCAACTGATTAAAGATAAACGGATTGCGGCAGTGCAAGCACTCTCTGGGACTGGAGCTTGCCGTCTCTTTGCAGATTTTCAGAAGCGTTTTAAGCCTGATTCCCATATTTACATCCCTGTTCCAACTTGGTCTAAGTATGCCTTTTCAAACTTGGTCTAAGGATTTTTCTTCTCCTGTCCTTGTTCTGAACACTCATTTTAAAAATCTATTTTTAATGACTGGAATATGTGCAGTCACCATAACATTTGGAGAGATGCCCATGTGCCTGAAAGGACTTATCATTACTATCACCCAGAGACCAAGGGACTAGATTTTGCAGCGCTTATGGATGACATTAAGGTCAGGCTGTGAACTGTATATAAAAGTTAAAATTTCCTTTGTTTTTACAGGCACCCCTGATGTAACAAAAAAATTCGTTTTTGTAGAATGCTCCAAATGGCTCATTCTTTCTACTACATGCTTGTGCCCACAATCCTACTGGTGTGGATCCTTCAGAAGAGCAATGGAAAGAGATTTCTTACCAATTTAAAGTAGTTATCATACTACATACCCAGTGATGTATCAAGTTTTCACTAATTGCTTGTCTACTCATGTCACTCACCTTTGGTCAATAACAGGTCAAGGGACATTTTCCATTCTTTGACATGGCATATCAAGGCTTTGCTAGTGGCGATCCTGAACGAGATGCCAAATCTATCAGAATTTTCCTAAATGATGGTCATCATATCGGAATTGCTCAGTCATATGCTAAAAACATGGGGCTCTATGGCCAAAGAGTAGGATGCCTGAGGTATGTTGTGAATTGTGATTGCTAATTTACAAGCCTTGCAAGTTCTCATTTTGAGCTTCGAATAAGCTGTTGCAGTGCCATGTGCCATGCATCCTCTTCTATAACATTTTTTTAAATTATGCTTGTTAGGTTCATTTTTATGTTTCATTTTTTATTAAAATTGAGCTTTGGAACTTGCACACAAACCATAATTGATTAGTTATGTGTTTGGTGCTTTGTTATGTATGTTTTCAACTCACAAATTTATTTTGCTAGGTCTAATTCTTGCTATATCTACCTGGTCATTGACTCATGACTATGATGAAAGTTTTCTCAATTTACAATTGTTAGTATGCCGTTAGTAAATAGCATTGAAACTTATATTTTATTACCATTATGGGGTTCACTTACGTTTCAGTGAACACAACCATTACTGACTAGGACCCAGTGTGTTATAAAGTAAAGAATTGTTGACATCAAAATGATTCATAATGTTATATTTCGTATATTATCATGTTTCTTTTCCCTGAGTCAATATTAAGATATTTTAGGGAACACTGCAGCTCAGAACAAAAGGATAATGTTTTATTATTGCATTATGCATTTCTTTTTGTTGTTTCTGATAATGAGTTTTTTATATAAAATAATTTTTAAAGAAGTCATGGCATACATTATACAAGGTCGACTCTTCTCCAGTTTCTAGTTTATATTGCTAATATATAACAGGAAAACCATGGTGTTAGCCGATATTTTGACCTAAACACGAGTAGTAGTTGCTTTTCTGACATTCATCCTTCTTCACATTAATGTGGGCTGTAACTCTTTCATATGTTCGCCTTCTATAGTGTGCTTTGTGAAGACGAGAAACAGGCTGTCGCTGTCAAAAGTCAGTTGCAGCAAATTGCTAGACCAATGTATAGCAACCCACCGCTGCATGGTGCCCTCGTCGTTTCAATAATTTTGAGTGATCCAGAATTGAAAAGTCTATGGCTAAAGGAGGTCAAGGTAGGCTGTGAATTTGTGCAGAGTCCCTAATTAACAATCTTTAGTTTATTTGGTGGTTTAAAAAATTATAAAGTCATTCCCAGCTATTTGGGCACTTGACAGACCATATTACTTGCATTTGTATCTTATTTCCCTACTTGAAAAGCATCTCAGCGTAACCACGTAAAACGTGGTGCTATTTCAATGTACGGTGAGAATTTCTCAATGTACTGAAGAACGACTTTTAGGTTATGGCTGATAGGATAATCGGAATGCGAACTTCACTGCGAGAAAACCTAGAGAAGGTGTCGTCTTTTCTTGGGAGCATGTGACTAAACAGGTAAAATTTTGGATCCATTGAAGATATTAGATATTTATTTCCAAAGAATTGGACTTTTTGTATGTTCTTTGGGCACTCTCCAATAAAGTATAAGGTACAAACTTTCATTTAATCTTGTCTTGGGCATAGATTGGCATGTTCTGCTACAGTGGAATGACTCCGGAGCAGGTTGATCGTTTGACCAAGGAGTACCATATCTACATGACTCGCAATGGCAGAATCAGGTACCCAAAGTTTATCACTTATTATGGTTTTTTTTTCTGTTTTGATTAACTCGCACATGATTGTCTCATGTAAATTTTATCCTGGATTCTCTGTGTAGCATGGCTGGAGTCACCACCGGAAACGTGGAGTATCTGGCCAATGCCATTCACGAGATCACAAAATCCAGTTAGACTCCTGACACCAAATTTTTTCGTTATGACACCCTAAATAAATTGATGAGTGAGGGTTGTTTACTCATCGACCATATTAAGTACTTATTTTGTAAGATGAGCTGGAGAGTCAAAATGGTTATCATTCAAAGAATGGCTATGTTGTAATTTCCCAACTCTTATTGTGAAAGGGGTCTTGATGTTGGTACAGAAGCTTTTGAACTATCAGAGACTTTTCTTGACCCACTTGTTTTATCAAGTTTTGCCTGATCGAGTTCTGATAAGTCTTTTGAGTGTATGGAAAGGTTGCAGATTACCCACATGCACAAAAGTAGATTAGATCCCATATTTACATTCAGAATCAGGTTACAGGTTGGAGCCTGGAATCACATTAGATACTTCAAGTTTATGCCTGGACAACATCTGCCATTAAAGGCCTGTAACAGGGTTCACGCTGGACAGCGGACACACTTAGGTGACATGTTAGCCAGACTCTCAGGAGTCTCCCTCCTTTCGATGATAACCTTTATTTTAAAAATAATGGTATTTACTATTTAGATGACATAGGATTCGAAAGACAATCTTATCTAGCTAACTTTCATTGTCGTTCTGATCGATATGAGATGTTACACACAGCAACTATAGCAGCAACCTAGAATGACTCTTTTTCATGCAGACCTAATGTTGGATCCATGATCGATATCACCTTTATGGTCGAGTTGGCTAAAGGAGAAAATAGAATTAGGGGAATATTTTTACTTTATTGATTCTTGAATATTTCTTGTTGATCGATATGTCTGTTACATTTGACGAATTATTGCACAGAATCATCTATTGGGTTTTTTATATATTACAATGGGTACATTACAAGTTCAATTCGAACATTACAACTATATCATTACATGACCTTCAATCGAAACTATACTATCACATGACCTTTGAAATCGAAATTTTTACATGACCTTTGAAATCGAAACTATTACATGACCTTTGAAATCGAAACTATTACATAAGAAAGACTTCACCTCACGGGGAGTAGGAATAAGAATTGGAAAAATAGATGGGCGAATAATCTTTGTAAAATTGTGAATTTAACTTTAAAATATATCACGCAAAATCAAGTTAGTAGTGACCATGCATTGACTTTGACACAACCCTAGCAAAGTATTTGTGTTCACTGCGTCATTTTACACCTTACGCAATGCAAGAAAATTTGTTGTCTATTGTAAAATATGTGGCTTAAAGTTAAACTAAACGAACCGTCGTTGCATAAGTAAACGTCGCTTAACTTGCATTGCATCGATTTTTTGCAACATGACCACTTTTTTGCATGTGGCATATAGTATAATTTTACGAGACAAACCAATTATGTTGCAAGGAAAACGTGGCATAAGCCTAATTTATGCAACACCCATTTTTAGTATTATGCAACACGTCAATTTATGCAACATCATTCTGTGTTTTTATGCAACAACAATTTTACGTCTATTAAATTTAAACCATAATTCAACTAACAATTTGCTAATAGGCCTGTCAACCTGATCAATTTACTAAAACTTGACAACTGATAAACAAAATCAAGAAGTTCCATACATCAAAAAGTAAACCTGAATTCACAAGTTTTCAATTAAAAAATATACATTTTCAAAATTCGAGCAGTTAGAAACACAACTAGCGTATTCACTCGTGCAATGGGCAACATCAGAGGAAGCGGCAACGACTTTGAGCACACGAATGTGCTCCTTGATGAAGCGTATTTATACGATCCACATTATCTTAATTCCACTATTTTATAGGTTTTGACAGTGTAATATTATCTTTTTTCAATGTTTTGCGTTTTAGGCGCATTCGGATCACATAGACGAAGAAATGAGATGGATTTCACGCTGGATGACATAATACTCACGTCACCCGCGGACTCTGAAAAGTTTATTTTCTTGGACGCTAGAGAATTTTCATAATTCAACAGGGTTCGCGAGATTTAATTCTTTAGGGGTCGCGAATCTATGTGGACCATCCCAATTCGAGAATTTCAGCCGCTTATAAATACAGTTTTAACCTTAATTCACAAGGGGCCAGCTGGCAGCCAATTGCTTTCCTTTTTAGGATTATTCGTACAAACTCTAAGACTTGATTACTTCCCTTAGGATTGATCCTACTTATCGCTATACTAATGTTTAGCAATTTATAAATACATATTTGCAGTGTAAACGACGCGCTGTCACTCCTCTAGTACCCTGAACCGAGTTTCCCTTTTGTCCTCGATCGCTTTGAGCTAAGTGGCAGCCTCTTCTCGTTCTTTGGCTTGAATTTTTTTGTCCTTTCGAGTTCATCTTGAAGTTCTCGACATGCCTTGAATCGTGCGTGAGAAGTTCCTCGGACAATTGAGGTCGGCTCAAGTTCCGTGCTAGTCTCATCCTCTTATTTTTGTTAATTGCTTCTTCAATCAATCTGAATTGCTCTTCCTAAAACATAGGCTCCTCGAAGTAGCAACCCTTAACTTCCCAAATCCTCTCTTCCTTTTCCACCATCACTACCTTGACCAAACAATCTGCAGCTCCCAGTGGAAGTGGAAATCACTGAGTATCTATTGAAAGCTAAGATTTGGCTGAGTATACCAAGCATGTAAGGATATGACAATACGTGCAACTACGTAATAGTCGGTCCGTATTCCTAGTAATATCTAGATAGTGCTTTTAGAATCTCTACTTATATTCACATTCCATATTAATGACAGACCTTCACTCTTTAATTCTCATCTCTTAACACAAATGAAATGATGTAAGAGATCACGTCTCAGCTGCAGCATGAACGCATCGTTGAACTTCCGGATGAAGTGTGGGCTAAGTTGGATGATATTTGTTACAAGTCAGTGTTTTGAGGATGAGTAATGGCCAAACTCTTTCCAAACAGCTGTTGATCAACTTTCTCGAACGAAACTGAAAAGTTAAAGGCGACAAAATGTTCTCTGAGGTTGCATATAATGCTTTGAAAGCTTTGATCTCGGACGAGGAGGCAGTGCAATGAGTTTTCGATAATGGACCTTGGATATTTCAGAATTGGATGCTCTTGGTGGATAGATGTGACGGTGATCTGGTGTTGGAAGACCTGACTAACCCTACATTCACGATTTGGGTCCAATTTCACAATCTTCCTACGTCTTTGATGAGCTTCGAGATTCTAAAAATGGTGATAGATTTTGCACGAGTGCTAGAGGTCCGTAGTTACCCTGTCTCGCCTAATCAAGGATTAGTAAAAAAGATTTGTACGGGTTAATCTAGAATTTAGAGTTTGTGATCCACTTTTGTCCAAGTTTATTTTCAAAAGAAGAATAAGACATTCATTGGAGATTATGATAAAGTATGAGCATGTTCCAAATATGTGCACCAGATGTGGACTTATTACACATACAAGGAATAAGTGTAATATGTCTTCTGAAGATATTCGTCGTTCGGGTTTCTTATGTGATCCGGAAAAGGAGGCTTGTGAACAACAAATGACTGATCAAAGGGTTGGTGCAAACGTGCAGATGGATGTTGGGCCTCAAATTCCGTTATCGGAAATAGTGAATACCATCATGCAGCTGGTTTCAGTGCATGCAGCTTCGGTAGGGAATACTTTGACACGTGGAAGCTTGCTTCATATTTTAGACAATAATGATGGCTGCCCCAATATCCCATTTGGGCTTCCAGACGGGTAACCAAACTTGGGACACGTGGAGAGCATGCGGGTAGGAGATGTTGGATTAAGATCCAGTGCAGCAAAAACTATTTAATGCGAGCCAAAACTACGTAGTTTTAGTAAAAGATTCACTCAATACTACGTAAGGTTATAGTAAAAAACGTCAACACGACGTCGTTTTTATCCTCGCAGTAAATAGCTGCACATTACCGGATCTGAGTTCGGAGATGTTGAAATGAATTTTGGGCAGTGTACGGGTGGAGATATTAGTGGTTGTGGGCTTGTTTTGCAGTCATTATGGGTTAATGACATTGGGCTATCAAGGATTATGTAAATCAGATTCAGACAACAAAACTCAAAGTCCTGCTATCCTACTCAAGAACTAAACTAGGTTTCACAAGTTTTAGTTCAATTCTAGATGCACAACAAATCTTAACAGTTAACGAAGTAACTTAAGACTAAAGATACCAAGAATTATACTGAGAAAACCGGCTCAAAACCGGAGGAAAAACCCAGGAGCTGGCGGGAGCTCACCCAAGAAAGATCACTATGAATCAAAGGGTACAATGTGTTCACTAGCAAGAAAATCTAGACAAACTTGTAAAATAGCTATCTAGACTTATAAACTAGGCTAAGAAGAACTAATAAGACTCCATGCAGCGACACAAAATCGTCGGAAAGAATGAAGATCGCCGGAATCAAGCTGTTGCCCACTTTCAATAATTAAGTGAAGCCTTGAACCGCAAACTTAGTTATAGAATTTACTATCTATTGTTAAACTAATTAGATGGACTTGACAGTGAATGATTAGGAGTAACCGCTAAAGATTATCACTACCTTGATCGGATTCGTGGTTGTTTAGACTAGGTTGAATAATAATATCACATAAACTCTGACCGGAATACGTGTGTGGATTATTAAGACCTGACCGAACTTTAATTCACTTGAACTTTTAGTCATAGATCAGTAGCAACCAATGATAAGCATATGTTCATAAGGATAAGTCTAAGTTGATAGCATCTCATAACTTGTGGACAACTCTTCTTTTCAGTGTGCCAGTTTACATACGCGCGACCCCAGTCACGCGTTTCTTGTTTTTGTTTTCTGATTTTCAAAACCATCATCAAACCCCAATCTTGTTTTTGTTTTCTGATTTTCAAAACCATCATCAAACCCCAATCTTGTTTTTACTCTACAGAAGATGACCCTTCTCACCGTTCCCTGTGGATTTTCAACCCGTACTTACAGTAGCTATACTAGTAAGGAGTTGGGATAAATTTGTAGCACATGAGGATGTGTTGTCATAGCTCCATGGTTATACTTGAATATAACCTAAAATAAGCATAAGAAGTATCAATTATTTCACAAGGTAATAAAAAACAAACAACAATCAAAGGTAGGATGTGTACATATATTAATATATTTGCACACTATCATAGTGATAAATTATGGACCATAGAGTTATTTGCGTATTTTTTGTGAACCGTGCAACATTTAGTCTTTTTATTTAAACACCACTTTTCTATTCAATTCGAATTTTAACTCATTAATTGTTCATCAAATTGTTGAACACAATTCATGAACCGTATGTATAAACTTTTTGAACCATACATGTTACGTATATGGTCCACCAATTTAAGCAGTACGGTTCATGTTACGTATATGGTCCACCAATAATGCATGATCAAACAACATAACAAAATTGAAAGAAAGGATTGATCAAACACTATAACGAAATTCATCGAAATAGGATTAGTTTAGGGTTTACCAGGTTGGGGATCTTGCGGCCGAAGCTCGGAGCTTGCAGGGCTTAAAGAAATTAATGGATCTTGATTTGCTGGCACGACTTGAAGAGCTTAAAAAGTTTGCAAAGACGTTGCAGAAGTGGAGAGTGAGTAAAAATTCAACATTCGAAATTATTAGGGTTAATTTAACAGCGCTTAGTTGTATAAGCGTCGTTGAAGGTCGCGATACAAGAGCGCTTAATTATTTAAGCGTTGTTGCAAGTATAAACTATAACGACACTTTGAAAATAAGCGTTGTCATATGTGTAAAACATTACTTATTAGAAAAACGATGGCATGTGTACACTTTACCACAACACTTACTTAAATAAGCACTATCGTAAGTTGGAAAAATCACATCACTTATTCTGTAAGGCACTATCGTTTATTTTTTACAGGATTTTAATAAAAAACATAGTTGAATTTCAGCAGATAGTAGCGCCTAATATTAGGTCACTCATCCGTTTCATGTTTTTTGCTAATTCATTTAAATTATAATTAAAAATCATTTTAATCTCATCACTTGAATAATCTAAACCAACGATTGAAATTAAGTCTCACAGTCTTAGCAAAATTATTTGCTTCTCTTGATCTTAACAATATATATATGCCAGAAATAAGCTTACGTGACACGTAAAAATATGTCGCATAATGTCTAAGTAAGTCGTATAAAAACTTACCTGACGCGATTGGTGTCGCATAAGGTATGTTACTTATGGCCCGTCGCAAGCCACTTATGCGACTAACACAAAACATGTTAGCTTATTATAAATAAATTTTGCGACATAACAATGTAGAAGATCAAACTAACTCAACCTCTACTTGACTTAAAATGTTTCATTTTCAAGCTGCAAGTTTATTGAATTCAAAAAAACATCAACCACTACGTGTCAACTTTACTAACAAAAGCAACAACAACATGCACAAGTGGTTTTGGTTGATGTCTTGTGTAGTTTGATGATTGGAGTTTATTGTTGATGACGGAGGTCCAAATGAAGAAATGAATGGGTAAATATACATTGTTGAGAAATAGGGTTGGTGTAGATGAGTTTGAGGAAGATGAAAATTGGTTTATGAAGGTGAGTTTGAGGATTGGATTGAAGAAAAATGAGTTTGAGGGATGAACTGAGAACTATGAGTTTGAGAAGTATAAATTCAAAAGCATGAAATATTCATACTTCTCTCTGCAAATTTTGTATACCTGCCTGAAAATTCACATTTCGTATTAAATTTTTACATTCCGCCTGAAATTTTTTTACCGCCTTCAATTTTTGCATCTTATGTGTCTAACTTAGTCAAAGTCAATCACATAAACATTAAGATTTTTAATGAAAATTTTATGTGCTTTATTCAATGCTAGTCTTCATGTTACATAACAATATATACAAGTAAGGAAGTGAACATGAGCAATGATAAAATTCCTTTAACTTACACCAACTTATATAATTTAATAATTATCAAGAATAAATTGTTTAATTTTTTAATTAATTGCATGTCTTGTCTTCTCCAACTTCTTCATACTTATATAAAACATGATTTTCACTTCCAACAAAAAAATAACAATACAATTCAAGAAAACAAACAATGACTTTACTAAATCATAAGTCTTTGGAAGTGAATTTATCATATACAATAAACCCATTCAAAACATAACATGGGATGAATAATCATTGTACATATACTGAACTAGTTCATAATTTTTTATTTTTATTAATCAACTTAAATGATATCACATGAGAAAATCATGTCAATTAAATATATGAAAAGGAACTGACCTACAGTGAAAGCGAGTGAAAATGATCATTAACAGTAGCTCTATTCAAAAATGTTGAATTAAATTTACAGTCAAAGGTTATGCGGCTTACATCTATCTAAGTTAGTTATACAACAGATAAATGATTGATGAAATACTTTAAATGTGTCTGAAACAAATCGTAAGCAAGCAATTACTATGTCAACGTACAACACAGTGTAATTTTATAAACATACTAACGCGACAAACAATGGACCGTCGCATCAATAATAGTGACATTGGAGGCTTATTGCAACAAACTTATGCTTGTGACTTAGGAAATATCTTACTAGTCACAAAAGTATTGTTTCGCGACTTAGGGAATTGGCACTCACATAAAGTGTCTTATGCGACTATTTCTTACGCAACTTCATCAATATAAGTCTCTTAAGTGTAATTTTGACGTAATGTGGATATTCTTTAGTTTTTGTATTAAAGGTGTATAGTATTCAGACAAAGAAGCAAGATAGTACACTAACACAACACACTCTCAACCCAGCAAAATAACCAACCAACCACATGCAAAAATTAGCACACCTCCTCGAAATGTGCGATCGTCATCATTGTCTTCCACTTCTACTACAATCTTCGGCCATTTACATGCATTCTCTAATTGTTCGAACGACTGACAGATAACACCTCCTCAAAAGCCATTCATACTCAATCTTTTGGAAAAATTCACCTCGTGCGGCCTTTTGATGGTAACTGATTGTTTAAGCTCCTTAGAAGCAAACACCTCTACTAAAAGCAAACACCTCTACTAACACCTTAGCATACATTAACTTTGACTTTTCATTTGTGAAGCCATCATTCCTCAAAGGTTTCCCCTTCGCATTCGCAATCCTACTTAAAAAATTTATTCTTAAAAGATGCGCATCAAGCCTAGGAAACCTAACCCAAACTGCTAAGGAAGTGACACTACAATGAATATACTTCATCGACTAACCAACTCTTCAAAACTAACGATCGATTATCAAACTTCCAAGGGCTAAGTTCCTCAATGCGATCTTTGTCACCCTCTGACTTGAACCTGAACTAGAATATACCAAAATCCAGCTGGGCAAATAAGACACACTTTTCATCACCGCACCCGACTCTCACATAACTAGTGACCTTTTCCGAACTCGAACATGTTCCAAAACTAACCTTACCAGCGAAGCAGACATTCTCCTACCAGCGAAGCAAACCATTCTCTTGCCAAAAATGATGGTTAACAGTAGCTCTATTCAAAAATATTGTATGAAATTTATAGTCAAAGGTTATGCGACCTGCATAAATCTAAGTTAGTCATACAACTTATAAATGATTTTATTTCCTGCACAGAACAACACGGCCAGATTCAAATTTAACGGACATTTACGAGCCTAAGAAGATGAAAATTAGTTTGTAGCTGCCTCTGCAAAATCTAGAGTTTTCCTATAAAAGCACCAAACATAACTCCCATTCGCGGCGTGGGTCTGGACTACATTTATATGTATGCTACCTCGATCGGAGTCTGCATGAGCTATGAGAATGTATGAATTGTATGTTTAGTGGGCTTGTGATAAATAATAGTTGCAGAAAATTGTGTTAAGTTGAGCTAACAACATAGAAGACCTTCACACCTTTAATTGCATTGATTTGCAACCCTGTTTAATGAGAACAACAACAGAACCCCATTTTTCCTGCTTGCTTGACTAACTATTATTCGAGTTAAATCCTGTTTATAGTTCCCTGTGGATTCGACTCCTACTTGCCACTTTACTGAGTCGGAAGATGGTTGATTAAATTTGACGCGTACAACGACGCGCGCTAAAGAAGTAATGACATGTTTGAGCATCCTGAACTCTTTATGTGAAAAGTTCAGTATAATTACAGCTTGATGAGTCTCCTTAACAGGGTCATCACATCTCATAAGTTTTTGAGTAAGTTTCAAGAACACATTGAGATTTTCTTTCATAGATCAAGAAATATGCATTTTAAAATTTAACAAGTTACAGAGTAATGAAATCCAATTAGGTAATAATTTGGAAAGAAAGGTTTCATTTAAAATTGTCCAAAGTTCCTTTGGGTCAGTGTACCTCATAACCTGACGAGCTAAGTTGTCGGTTAACTTGAACATGATATGCTTGTACGCTATCTCCTTCATCCTTGCATGAGAGGTTGGTGTTTCTCATTCCTGTGAAATTGCCCTCCACAACTTCTCCATTTGTAGAATGCCTTACATTTTCAACCTCCACATCATAGAGTCGCCATTGCCATCAAACCAGCAGGCGAGCTTCAACCAAATCAGCTTTCTCCAATTTCAATAGCAACGGCAACGTCGTGCCAATTGGTGCATTAAACAACCTCACAACTCCTCTCGAAATCTCAGTCTTGATTTCTTATCAATCGTGAATTGCTTTTGAAAGAGATGATAATAAAACCCTATCCCCAATTCTGAATCCTTTTATTCTGCTCTCGCCCTTCTCAAAACGCAGCATTTTTGTCCAGCAATTAAACTCCAAACGCGCCTTGCTACAATGACGTAGCTCAGCAGCTTATGTTATGCGACACCGTGTTTCCTCAGCTCAACATATCCAAAGAATGACTCTGTTTCACTCAGCCTTCAACCACAAGTCTTTTATACAGCTGGGCTTACAAAACACTATTCTAACCAAGCAACTATTCTAACTAAGGAACTAAACAAAAGTAGGTTTAATAGTCAACAAAATGCCCACCTAAACCTAACTTTGTACCTTTGATTCAATAATGACCTTCCTTAGGTGTAAAGCACTCCTTTATCCAGCAACTCCTGCACATCAGTCAACCTTCATTTGTGTAGTTAAGACTTGTCACTTTCAACAAGCTAAGTCACCCCTTTTATTTGCAAAAAATCCCTGCAAAAGCAAAACTTGGACACATGAACAATTTTAGTACCAAAGTCAAAAGGATTAACAGAACCAAGGATTTTTAAAATTTCTATTCCTTAGACTCTACTAAATCCCTTGTAAAATGCAATCTAACATCAATATGTTTAGATCTCTCGTGGTACACAGGATCTTTACAAAGACAAAGAGCACTTTGAGAATCCATATGAATTAATGGAGTATAACATTGTCCCTGAATTTCCTTAAGAATACCTTTCAACCAAACTGCTTCTTTAGCAGCTTCAGTTGCTGCAATATATTCAGCCTCAGTGGATGATAGGGCCACTATAGGCTGCAGTTGAGATTTCCAGGATATTACATTACCTGCCCAGGTGAAGAAGTATGCTGTTGTTGACTTCCTACTATCCTTGTTAGAGGCATAGTCTGAGTCAACATACCCATGAATCTCAGGTGTAGCTTCATGCTTAGAGTAAACCAGGCCCAAATTTCTAGTTCCTAAAATGTATCTCAGCAAATATTTCATACCAGTCCAATGATTCAAACCAGGGTTAGACATATATCTACTTAAGACACTAATTGAGAAAGCAAGATCAGGCCTTGTACACAACATAAGATACATCACAGAGCCAACAGCCACATCATAGGGTATTTTACTCATTTCTTGCTTTTCTGTTTCAGTTGAAGGACAATCATCTTTAGTTAGATTTAAATGCCCACCTAAGGGTACTGGCGTAGGTTTGGCACTTTCCATGGCAAACCTTTCTAGTACTTTTGTTGAGTACTCTGTCTGAGACAAGAGTATTTTGTTTTTATCTCTCTGCCTTAGGATATTAATGCCTAGTATTTTTTGAGCAGCACCTAGGTCCTTCATATCAAAATGAATTTTAAGACTAGATTTTAACTCATCAATAAAAGACTTAACTTCACAGATCAGCAATATATCATCCACATACAGCAGTACAAACAATGAGTAGCTATTCTTCAACCTTTTTAAATAAAGACAGGTATCATACTTACTTCTAGTAAAACCAAGTTCTATCATGACAGTATTAAATTTCTTATTCCACTGTCTAGGTGACTGTTTCAAGCCATAAATGGATTTCTTTAACAAACAAACATATTCAGGATGATTTTTATCAACAAAGCCTTTAGGTTGTTTCATGTAAATAGTTTCATGCAAATCACCATGTAAAAAGGCAGTTTTAACATCCATTTGTTCCAATTCCCAATTATAAAATGCAGTTAAAGCTAACATCAACCTAAGTGTTTTATATTTCACAACTGGGGCAAAGATTTCAGAATAATCAATTCCTTCTCTTTGATTAAAGCCTTTTGCTACTAACCTAGCTTTAAATCTAGGTTTTTCAATTTGACTAAGACCTTCTTTTACTTTAAAAACCCATTTTGAGTCAATAGTCCTTGCAGCTTTTGGCAAGGGAACAAGCTTCCATGTATTGTTGTCATATATGGACTGAATTTCTTCGGTCATAGCTAGTTTCCATTCATTTGAAAACTTGCTATTAATTGCTTGTTCATAGGTGTCAGGGGAGGTAAACTTAACTTTTTCAGCTACATTACAACCAAACTCAGCAACACTATTATAAAGCTCTAGGATATTAACATACTTAGGATTTATTTTCTTAATCCTAGGTTCTCTATCCCTAACAAGCATATAATTATTCAGAGGGTTTTCAGGCAATTCATGATCATAGGTAGGATTTTCAAACACACTATCAACAGCAGGTTCATATATTGGATTGTTATGAGTAGCAGACACATTTTCAGAATTCACAGGCAAAATTGTATTATCATCAGACATATCATGAATTGAAATGTCATTAAACATACCTGCCCCACCTGATTGGTGAGGTTGCATTTCCTGAGAATTATCTCCAACTTGTGCCATTTGCTGCTCACTATCCATTTGAGGCTCAGTCTCAGCTATTGACCTCTCTGTGCCAGTCCTTGACTCAACAACATTTTCAGGCTCAGGACCCAAGGATCTGATATGTAAAACATCTCCCTGGTCACTAGAAACCTTGCTATGTCCTGCATCACTTGTGTTCTCAATCAAAGCATCAGATCTTTCTTTAAAATAAAAAACACTTTCATCAAAAGAAACAGATCTAGCTACAATCACTTTATATCCTCCTGGTTGAATTACCAGAAGTTTATAACCTTTTATACCTGGTGGGTAACCTAGAAACACACATTTTAATGCTCTAGGTTTTAATTTCCCTTGACTAACATGTGCAAAAGCTAAGCAACCAAAAGGTTTTAAATGCTTCAAAGTTAGTTTTTTACCTGACCACATTTCCTGTGGTATTTTGTAGTCTATAGCAGAGGAGGGAATCCTATTTATCAAATAGGCTGCTGTCAAAACAGCTTCCCCCCATAAGGAACTTCTCATTCCAGAGCTAAAAAGAAGACATCTAGCCTTCTCTAATAAAGTCCTATTCATTCTCTCAGCAATCCCATTTTGCTGAGGAGAATAAGGGACAGTGAAGTGCCTTTTGATTCCATTTTCAGAACAATAGTCATTAAATTCCTTATTTGAAAATTCTAGACCATTATCAGTTCTCAGACATTTCACTCTAAATTCAGTTTGATTTTCTACTGTAGTTTTCCAGTTCTTAAATTCAGTAAATGCTTCACTTTTATTTTTAAGCAAAAATACCCAAACTTTCCTAGAAAAATGATCCACTATAGACAAGAAATAGTTCCTACCACTTATAGTAGGTACAGGTGCTGGATCCCAAAGATCAGCATGCAAATATTCTAAAGGAGAGCTAGCCTTAAACTGTGATCTATCAAAAGAGTGAGCTGTCTTTTTACCAAGAATACATGTCTCACAAGAATCTATTTTAATAGGAACAAAATCAATCAAACCTGACTTATGAAGCTGTGCTAGGCCATTGTTACCAATATGGCCTAACCTTGAATGCCAAATCAAGGTCTGGTCCAGAGATCCTTTATTTTCTGCAGCTGCATTAATTTCAGAGTGAGTCTGTACTAAATACAAGCCACCATTATTCACAGCCTTGATTAAAGTCTTAGCATTTCTAGTAAGCTCTCTAAGACCATTATAAGTTGTTATTTTACAACCCAAGTTATCAAGGACAGATTCAGATAATAAGTTCCTTCTTAAATATCTTACATTTTGCAAGTACCTAACCACACCATCATGCATTTTTAA
Source organism: Sedum album (assembly GCA_006409495.1). Classification (NCBI taxonomy): domain Eukaryota; kingdom Viridiplantae; phylum Streptophyta; class Magnoliopsida; order Saxifragales; family Crassulaceae; genus Sedum; species Sedum album. The sequence continues at coordinate 115,461 of QZGG01000354.1, read as the reverse complement.
AGGCAACGTACCTACACCTTTTATTTGCAAGCAAGTATGGTCACCCAAAGACACTTCACCTTCATCAATCATAGATAATTCAGAAAAGAAAGACTTACAGGGGGTAGCATGCATTGTGCATCCAGAATCTAAAATCCAAGACTCATCAGAACACACATTAGAAGAAACAACTAAAAGTTCTTTTATATACTGAGGATTTCCTTCACAAACATTAAAACCACCCTGATTTTCTTTACCTTTCTTATCTTTTTCAATCTTTTTCTTTTTAAAGCAATAATCAACAGTATGACCATCTTTATTACAGAAAGTGCAATGTCTTTTGTTTTTATCTCCATCCTTTTCAGTCTTAGTGTCTTCAGGTTTATCACCTTTAGACTTTTTCTTAGATTTCTTGTTTTTAGACTTGACAAACATAGCTTCATTTTTAATATCTGTTTTAATAGCAGAAAGTTTATCCTTAAAGATTCTAAGTTCACAGTTTTTCTGTTTGACTAACTCAATTATTTTCTTGAGAGTAATGTCATCCCTAGCATAGGCAATAACATCCCTCAAGACATTGAACTCCTTGGGAAGTGAGTTCAATATTATAACAGCTTGATGGGTTTCCTTGATAACCTCATCACATCTGGTAAGTTCTTGAGTTAATCTCAAGAACACGTTCAGATTTTCTTGGAGTGAGATGGAGATATCATCTTAAAATTAAACAGGTTACATAACAATGTAATCCTGTTGGGGAGGGATTTAGACAGAAAAATTTCATCCAAAGTATCCCATAAAATTTTGGGATCTCTAAATTTCATTACCTGTCTGGCCACATCATCTGTGAGCCTAAACATGATCTGTGCATAGGCAAGCTCTTTCATCTCAGCTTTCCTTTGATCAGAAGTGGGTGAATCCCAATTCTCAGTGACAGCCTTCCAGAGCTTTTCCATTTGAAGTATTCCCTCCATCCTTAATCTCCACATCACAAAATCCCCATTCCCATCAAAGGGTTTCAGCCTCAAGTCTGCCATGAAAAAATAGTTCAACAAGTATCAATGTTTATCAAGACAAACAACCAAAAACAAATCAGGGGACAACAGCAGAAGCTCAATATCAAATTCTTGTGCAACAACAAGTAATTTTCGGATCTCACAGGTCCAAGAAAACGAGCAATCCGCTCTGATACCACTTTGTAAATCAGATTCAGACAACAAAACTCAAAGTCCTGCTATCCTACTCAAGAACTAAACTAGTTTCACAAGTTTTAGTTCAATTCTAGATGCACAACAAGTCTTAACAGTTAAAGAAGTAACTTAAGAAAGACACCAAGAATTATACTGGGAAAATCGGCTCAAAACCGGAGGAAAAACCCAGGAGCTGGCGGGAGCTCACCCAAGAAAGATCACTATGAATCAAAGGGTACAATGTGTTCATTAGCAAGAAAATCTAGAAAAACTTGTAAAACAATATCTAGACTTGTAAACTAGGCTAAGAACAACTAATAAGACTCCCTGCAGCGACACAAAGTCGCCGGAAAGAATGAAGATCGCCGGAATCAAGCTGTTGCCCACAGAAGCTGTGTCTGAAACCAGCAGGGGAGCTTCAACCAAATCAGCTTTCTCCAATTTCAATAGCAACGGCAACGTCGTGTCAATTGGTGTATTAAACAGCCTCACAATTCCTCTCGAAATCTCAGTTTTGATTTCTTGTCAATCACGAATTGCTTTCGGAAGAGATGATAATAAACCCTAATCCCCAATTCTGAATCCTTTTATTCTGCTCTCGCCCTTCTCAAAACGCAGAGTTTTTGTCCAGCAATTAAACTCCAAACGCGCCTTGCTACAACGACGTAGCTCAGCAGCTTATGTTATGCGACACCGTTTTTCCTCAGCTCAACATATCCAAAGAATGACTCTGTTTCACTCAGCCTTCATCCACAAGTCTTTTGTACAGCTGGGCTTACAAAACACTATTCTAACCAAGCAACTATTCTAACTAAGGAACTAAACATACCTCCCTTTTGACACCAGGTAAGGCTAATGAAGATACGCCAAACCCTAGCCCTCTATTAAATAATAGAAACAGAGCATGGATGCACTCAACATCAGAGGCTAGGGGAGATCGTATTGATTTTCTCATGAATAGTCAATTCAAGTCTACAACTTCAGGAGTACCGGCTGTTAACTCTAGACAGCATGTGTTTAAATTTTCGGTCTCCTCAGGGGATGATTGTTTTGTTCCGATTGATCAGGGTTTGGATAATGGAGACCGTTTTCAGATTTCCATAGTAATAATTTTGCATCTTATTTGGATAAGCAGCGAGATGGGGGGATTAGAACTAAAGAGCATGTTATGCCAGTTTCAATCCAATCGGAGTCGAGTTCATCGTCATCATTCCCTCGTTTGGTAGTTTCTGGGAGTAAAGTAAAATTAAGCTTTATGAATCTGGCTAACCTAGTAAAATACTGACAAGTTCGAATGAAGAGGAAGATGAGATTGTACCATTATCGGCGGAGGCTGTGGAAATCGCTCGCCATGAGTTTCTGTGTTGGAACTGTTGTGGAATGGGGAATCCACGTGCAGTTCGGAGTATGGGGACGTAATTTCGTCCTCTAATCCCCAGGTTGTTGGACTTTTAGAGAATGTCAAAGTGCAATGTAAATTTGGACTCAACACACTAAAGAGTGACAGATTGCAATGTAAATTTGGATTTAACGGGTGTTTTACATATCCTAGTAAAGAAAATTTGGGAGGTTAAGTGTTGTTTTGACGTCAAGGTATGGAGTTAAATATATCAAACTACTCTCATTATCATATTTCATGTATTGTTAATTTGCCAAATAACATCATGATACAGTTCACTATTTTTTATGGCTATCCTCGAGTTTTGGAAGGAAGTAAGAGTTGGGATCTGCTAAGAAGTTTAGCTGATATGTCTAATATTCCATACTTTTATATTGGGTGATTTCAATAAAGTTATTCGATCCACAGAAATCACATCTGTTTCAAGATCCAGATTGGCTAACATTGAGAAATTTCGTGATCTTTTTCATTTTGTGGACTAAGGGATGTTTCATTCGTTGGATATCCGTTTACGTACTCTAATAAAAGGCTAGGAGATCATGAATTCAGAGCAAGGCTGGATAGAGGTTTGGCGAATGTGGTTGGGAGAAGATTGTTTCCGAATGTGAAGGTAGTACATGAGTTCGCTTTTACTTCAGATCATTGCTCCCTTTTTGTGTCTTTGACTGTATCTAGAATTAAGGTTAAACGTCCGTTTCGGTTTGAAGCGATGTAGATTCGTAAGTCAGATTTTAAATAAAAGATAGTCATTGGTGGTCCTCTTTACGTGAGAATTCATCTTTGTCTTTTCCAGATATGTTAATGTCAATGGAGAAAAAATTAAGAATCTAGAATAAAATGGAATTTGGTAATGTTTCTAAACATTTGGCTGTTCTGAAATCCAGAATAAGGGATTATCGTTTGTAGGAGCGTACATCTTTGGTCGTGAAAGAGGAGCAAGACCTTATGTTAGAGGCTGATGAATGGAAATACAGAGAGGAGATAATGTGGAGGCAACGATCCGGGGTATCATTGTAATACTTCTTTTTTTCATGCAAAAGCTACAACTCGTTTCAAGTCTAATATTGTTTGTAAAATGCGTGACAAAAGTGGTAATCTTAGTGGGGACTCTGATTTTATAATGAACACGGCCATGAGCTATTTTAAGGATATGTTTTCCTCCACACTTATGACCAATGAAGTTGACTGGAATATGGAGTTAGGATTTATTCCAACTCTTTTGACATCTTCTGATATTAATAATCTCAATGCAGAATTTACAGACACTAAGGTTAAAACGGCCATGTTTCAGTTGCATCCACATAAAGCACCAACATCTGATGGATTTTCGCCTATTTTTCCAGAAATTTTGGGATGTGGTTGGTCCGCTTTTCTTAACTAGTGCTTTAGATTTTCTGAATAAGGGTATATGGGATGGTAGGCATAATAAAACTATTATTGCTCAAAATTGCTCAATTAATGCAGGATTTTCGTCCCATAAGATTGTGTCGTGTTTTGGCGAAAGTTGTTTCAAAAGTGCTTGTGAATCGTTTGCAAGGTATTCTCCCTAATTTAATTTCTCAAGAATAAACAACTTTTGTTAAAGGTCGTTCTATTACGGATAATTTCATGATTGCACATGAACTAGCTCACTATGTTAAGAACATCTCTAAACAAAAATTAGTGTGGGCATATTTGAAATTAGATATGTCTAAAGCGTATGATCGGATGGAGTGGAAATTTTTGGAACGAATGTTGTTGAAAATAGGATTATTCCCTGCTAGTTGGGTGCACAAAGTTATGATTCTTGTTACCCAGTTTCTTATAACATTAGAATAAATGGACTCAATTCAGATATTATTTATCCGAATAGAGGTTTAAGGCAAGGAGACCCATTATCTCCTTATTTATTCTTTCTGCTGAATGGATGAGTTACAAAATTAAGTCTCTTGTCACCCAGAAACTGATGACAGGAATTAAGATTTGTAGAAACGCTCCTCTAATATCTCATCTTTTTTTCGCGGATGACAGTGTTTTGTTCTTTAAGCTGGAAGAAGGTGCAGTTAGACAGATAAAATCTGCATTATTAAGGTATGGGCTACTGTTTGAACAGAAGGTTAATTTCCAAAAATCATTTTTGATTACAAACAAAAAAATTCTGATGATCTAAAACGTTTTTGCTCTGATGTATTAAATATTTCTCATAGTTGTGAAATTTAAGAAGTATTTAGGATTTCCTTTGTTGTTGAATCAAGCAAAAATGACAAGTTTCCAAGGAATTATAGACAAATTTTGGCAAAAATTAATGGATGGAATGTGAGGAAATTATCGATAGGAGGACTAGAATTTCTTATAAAGTCAGTTCTGTTTTCTTTGCCACAGTATGTAATGTCTTGCTTCATAATTCCACATGTGGTTTTGAAAAAATTAATGGTCTTGATTCGTAAGTTTTGGTGGTCTTCTTGTGTAAATGGTTCATTAAATCATCGGATGAAAAATGAACTCTTATATTTACCAAAAAATCAGGGTGGAATGAATTTTCGTTACATGCAATATTGCTTTTTTGATTAAACAAGTTGGCAGAATTTTATCTGAGCCAAAATCTGTTCTGGCTAAACTTCTAAATGGAAAGTACTATTCTGGAACTGATTTATTTTATGCTGCTATTGGGTATAAGCCTTCTTTGGTATGGCAAAGTATTCACAAAGCGGTGTCTTTAGCAAGGCAAGGATTTGAATGGGTTGCGGGAGAGCAAGTATTCAAGTGGGTTCATTCTAGTGATGGAATAGTCTCTGTGAAATCTGCTTATGATTTTTTGAGAGATAGCATAAATGGTTTGAATTTAAGGAAGGCTTCCTCATCCACAATGAATCATATGAAATATTTCTGGACACAATTTTGGAAAATTAACCTCCCTGCAAAAGTCAAAATCTTTAGTTGGCGTCTTTTTCATGATGGTTTGCCTTTGGGGAAAACCTTGTTTATTAAATGTCGTGCGAAGAATTCAGGATTCAATGTCCTGCTGATTGGTTACATGCTTGGTATCAACAGTTACCAATAGATTGGTTTTGCGAATGCTTAGTTACTATATGGTTTATCTGGTTTAATCAGAATAAGGTTTGGCATGGGAAATCCTTTTAGGGTGTGCAGTATGCTGCTTATAAAGTATGTAATTTACATGCTTTTTATCATAAACAAACCTTAATGTCCTTGATTTCTCATTCAGACAAGTGTCCTCTCTAGAATGGTGTCGTCCTCTGAAGAATGTAATCAAAGTTAATGTGGACGCGACTTGATCAAAAGATAACTCATGTGCAGGGCTGAGTTATGTGATTCGTGATGATAATGGAGTAATTTTGGCTGTAAATATGGTTCCTATTGTCGGTGTAAATATTGCTTTTTCAGCTTAAGGCCGGGCTCTTTTGTAAGGTTTTCTAGTCGCTCGTCAAATGAATTTAAAAATGTTATCTTTGAAACAGATTGTATGAACGTGTATGCTGTTGTTTCTTTCTATCCTATTGTTTCTATTACTGATCGTGTATGGATGGAAGAAACTCAAGCAGCTCTTAAGGAAAATAAGGACTGAATCGTTTCGGCTATATTCCAGGAGGCTAATGTGTGTGCTGACTTTCTTGCAAGGAACTCATTGCAGGATTCCTTTTTATGGAGCAACTTGACAAGTTCTCCATTGATTTTATCATCTGTTATGTCAAGTCTTAAGCCCTCTTAATTTTTGTCTCCAATTTCTTGTATCAAAAAAAGAATCTCCATCTGATTCAGGACACAAATCCCAAGATGCTCAAAAATGAGATTTTTCTCCTTGTTTTAAGAAATTAGTGAGTAATTGGTGCAAGAATTCAAGTAATATTTATTTGAAGTTATGAGCTGTAGGAAATTTGGAATATAGGAAAAATGGATGCTGACATGGATAAATCTGGGCATATGGTTCTCCAAGAATCTATACAAAGAACAAAATGGGAAGTGGGATTTTATTATTATTTTTATCAATATTATTTGTGTGTGCAAAGTTGAGATTAGCATGCAATGGAGTGTGGGCTATGGATGTTGCAAAGATGACATTTTTTTCCTTTCACGCTTTGAATTGTGAAATGCAACTTTGTTACTTGATGACTTGAAATTTAGATATAGTGTTGTTCTAGACGTCTTCAATATGAAATGGAGTAAAAAAAGAAGGGAACTCGCACCAGATAAATAATAATAAGATAATTCTAAAAAAATCGTAAAAATAAACGAAATTAACGGAATTTGAACCATTGAACTTCTGAATCACAAAGACAAGTTTCGTTAGATCAACAAAACTAAAATTTGATGGATTAAAACTCTTACAAATATAAATTAGCCAACCTAACTATCAACTAAACTTGGCTGGTGCAACATTAATGTTTCCGAAATGAATGATTTATTCAATTAATAAGAATTTTGATTTTGCTTTAAATGCACTACGTCGGCAGCACTTCAAGTTTTCAACACCACCACAACCACAACGCAGCAACATCTCTCTTCATTCCAGCAGCAACAATGTCATTTAAGCTCGCTCTCACTCGGCAATTCCAGCACGGGAACTCCGCCGTCAGCTCGATACGATCCATGTCTTCTTGGTGGAATAGCGTCGAGCCTGCTCCTAACGATACGATACTAGGTGTTACCGAAGCTTTTCTTGCTGATCAGAGTCTAGATAAAGTTAATGTTGGAGTCGTACGTGCCCTAATATTTTGCTTGCAATTTAGTGTCTTACTTGATTTGTTTGTGCAAGTTTAGTTTTGATATTAAGCTCGAGGTGCTCCATTCGTGCCTACACTATGCGGGAGCACACAAGTGTTTCGACGCTCCGATGCTAAATCGTTCCGAAAATTTGCACTATCTGCGGCCTTGTGTAGATGTTTTCGTAGAGCTTTACATAACAACTTATACATTATATATACCCATATATGTGGATATAAAACCAAACAAGTCATGACATCCATTCTCATTGAATTTTCCTATGCTCTACAACATTGACCCTCTCAGTTATCACCTTCAGCTTCTTGTCAGAGATTTGATTCTCCTCCTCAATCCTGAGCTTCAGATAGATTTCTTCCATATTCATCTCCTTGCCCTTGTGTTTGAGGTATTTCTTCCATATTCATCTCCTTGCCCTTGTGTTTGACGTAGTTCTTGAATGTCTCACTTAGTGTCATTCCCTCAAAAGTACTCCCATGGAATTGAGTTGCAGTTCCTGTGTTAGACTCACAACAGTCCTAGAGTCGGTCATTTTAATTTGTACTCGAGAACCTTGCCTACAATGAACTTCTTGGAGCCTGCATCCTCCCTTCTCTACTTGTAGTCTAAAGATTCTCACAACGCTTTAACCGTACGTATAGACATTATAGAAACTGTCACACCATCCATTCATGACATAGTTCCGACACAAATATTCCAAAGATTGCTATACACAATGTATAATAAACAGGATTTGAATATTTAAATAAATATTGAACAACATTACAAAGGAAATTGAATAGTGATACAAAACCAGATTTGTTGAAGCGAGATGGAGCAGACCTTCAGCTATCACTAGAAAAGGATTGCTATTCAAAGACTCGAGTGAGGAATTGTTTGTGTATCTAATAATTAAAAAAGGAGGTATCTAGTCTTCTTTTATGTGATCAGGAGTATCAATTGCACAACTACCAAATTCCAAATTAAGGTAAGTTGCATAACATAAGGTTACAATTCATGTCGCACGTGCACATAATCACTTAAAAAATTGCAAAAACACAAGTTTCGACTCTCCAAGGCCAAATCGGACCCGAAGAATTGCACCCCCAGCGCCCTTCATGGGTGTTTTCGTTAAGCTTCCCATAACAACTTATACATAGTCATAATGAGATTGTATATATAGCTAAGCAATTTCCCCATACCCACCTATGAGATATAAAACCACACAAGTCATGACATCCATTCTCATTGGACTCAATTTCAACATGTTTTTTATGGAACGTCGAATATCGATAACTCACTCGACATTTGATTAATTTTGGCGTTCGAATATTCAACCTGATAGTATACCTTGTGAGGAATTTTATTAAGAAGTGAACTATCGATTCAATGTACACAAGACACCGAAATTGACTGTAAAAATGACACAAACTCGCTTTCTTCACACTTAAAATTATAAAATTCCCAACACAAATTAATAGAAAATTCAGTTGAAAAATTGTGACAAATTGAGAATTGTTTCGGTATGAGCTTGAAAATTTATCACATATGAGGTGGGAAGTGATGAATGACTGTTTGTTGTTATGATGAAGGGTGCTTATCGAGATGACAACGGAAAACCTGTCGTTCTGGATTGTGTAAGGGAGGCCGAGCGAAGAATTGCTGGAAATTTAAACATGTGAGTAGTCGCCTTGTTTGTGCTTTTTTAGAATTTACATGTCATTATTAGTAAGTAGACTTGGTACTTGTGTAAAATATGTACCTATATGATCTGACAGGGAGTATCTTCCGATGGGAGGAAGTATACATATGATTGAGGAGACTTTAAAGTTGGCATATGGTGAGGATTCTCAACTGATTAAAGATAAACGGATTGCGGCAGTGCAATCACTCTCTGGGACTGGAGCTTGCCGTCTCTTTGCAGATTTTCAGAAGCGTTTTAAGCCTGATTCTCATATTTACTTTCCTGTTCCAACTTGGTCTAAGTATGCCTTTTTCCTATATGTTCTTTGAGTAATGCTCTTTTGAGACTCTTACTGTTGGGTGAGACCCTGAGACCCCGTAATGGCCGTTGAAGAAATTGCTACTTTTGTTCTCTCACTTCCACGTGGTACAATTTGGACCACAAAAGCAAACCCAATCAACGGCTATGATGGAGTCTCAGGGTCTCACCCAACAGTAAGAGTCTCAAAAGAGCATTACTCTCTGTTCTTTTAAAAATCTAACTTTTATTTTATTAATGACTGGATCTATGCAGTCACCATAACATTTGGGGAGATGCCCATGCGCCGGAAAGGACTTATCATTACTATCACCCAGAGACGAAGGGATTAGATTTTGCTGCGCTTATGGATGACATTAAGGTCAAGTTGTGAACTGTATAGAAAAGTTTATAATTCCTTTGTTTTTACAGGCACACCTGATGTAACAAAAAGATTCATTTTTGTAGAATGCTCCAAATGGCTCATTCTTCTACTACATGCTTGTGCCCACAATCCTACTGGTGTGGATCCTACAGAAGAGCAATGGAAAGAGATTTCTTACCAATTTAAAGTACTTATCATACTACATATATACCCAGTGATGTATCAAGTTTTCACCGATTGCTTGTCTACTCATGTCACTCACATTTGGTCAATAACAGGTTAAGGGTCATTTTCCGTTCTTTGACATGGCATATCAAGGCTTTGCTAGTGGCGATCCTGAACAAGATGCCAAATCTATTAGAATTTTTCTAAATGATGGTCATCATATCGGAATTGCTCAGTCATATGCTAAAAACATGGGGCTCTATGGCCAAAGAGTAGGATGCCTGAGGTATGTTGTGATAGTTAATTTACAAGCCTTCCTAGTTCACATTAATGAGGGCTGTAATTCTTTCTAATGTTCGCCTTCTATAGTGTGCTTTGTGAGGACGAGAAACAGGCAGTCGCTGTCAAAAGTCAGCTGCAGCAAATTGCTAGACTAATGTATAGCAATCCACCTCTGCATGGTGCCCTCATCGTTTCAATAATTTTAAGTGATCCACAATTGAAAAGTCTATGGCTAAAGGAGGTCAAGGTAGGCTGCTTATTTGTGCAGAGTCCCTAATTTACAATCTTTAGTTTATTTGGTGGCTTTTAAAAAATTATAAAGTCATTCCCAGCTATTTGCGCACTTGCAGACCATTTTCTGGTTATGTGAGAATTTTTCAATGTACTGAAGAACCATTTTCAGGTTATGGCTGATAGGATAAACGGAATGCAAACTTCCCTGCGAGAAAACCTAGAGAAGGTGTCATCTTTGTCCTGGGAGCATGTGACTAAACAGGTAAAATTTCAGATCCAATTAAGATATTAGATCTTTATTTCCAAAGAATATGACTTTTGTATGTTCTTTGGGTATTCTTCAATAACGTGTAAGCTACATACTTTCATTTTATCTTGTCCTGAGCATAGATTGGAATGTTCTGCTACAGTGGAATGACTCGGGAGCAGGTTGATCGTTTGACTAAGGAGTACCATATCTACATGACTCGCAATGGCAGGATCAGGTACCCAAAGTCTATCACTTATTTTTGGGTTTCTTTGTTATGATAGTGTTTAACTCGCACATGATTGTCTTATGTAAATTATATCCTTGTGCAGCATGGCTGGAGTGAGGGTTGTTTACCTCATCGAAGGATGAGCTGGAGAGTCAAAATGGTTATCATTCAAAGAACGGCTTAATGTTGGTACAGAAGCTTTTGAACTACCAGAGCTTTTCTTGAGCCACTTGTTTTGTCAAGTTTTGAGCGAGTGTTATGGTTTTGAATTTCTATCAGATACTTAACTCTACAAATGCTTTGATTTCTTATGTGATAATTCGAGTTGGCTAAAGGAGAAAATAGAATTAGGGGAATGTTTTTGATTTTTGAGTATTGAGTTTTTCTTGTTGATCAGTCTGTCTATTTTCCTATTTTATTCAGATGCATTTGACGAATAATTACACGGAACCATAGCATCTATCGGGTGTCGAATGAGAAAAGTATAAATTTGAACAAATAGTTTTCTAAAGAAAAATAGCTGGGTAAATGTCTTTGTAAAATTGTGATGTAAAATTTTATCATATAAAATCAAGTCAATGTATTGACTTTGAAACAAACCCTAGGTATTTGTGTTGAATATAATGTCTCAAAGTCGGTGTCATAATAAATTTATTTTTATTATTTCTAGGGTTCCTTTTCAGAGCATTATAAAATATTCATATTAAATTTTGATAGTTGAAATTGGAATGATGTATTAAAATCCATATAACATGAAGCTAGAGATTTATGGCATCTGAAAATGCTAGAACTGAAGTGAAGAGAGCTCGGGATGTGGAAATTTCTAGCAGTGTTGCGTGCAACATGACTAGTTTTTTCCACCAGTTCCTTGGAAGTTCATGAATTCAGAACATATGAATATTTCCAATGGCTCAAGTAAATAGTGCATTTTAAAGCAAATATGCTAAGAGGATGAGCCAAGAGAGGAGTTCAAGTATCCGGTAACCATATCCGCATATATCAGTCTGTTCCATGTATCCGGTACTCCAGGCAAGCACCAGTGACTACAGTCGCCTTTATATTCATGCTGCTCATCTTTTCCTTCATAAAACATGTTCTTTTTTTCTAGCGTAAATTGATGGATGTGCATCTTTTCTAACCCCGACAAAGTTGTAATGTTCAAGTACCTTACTGGCGTCTTCATTTTGTCAAGTGTTTTAGAAATAGCTTCCAATATCGGTCTTGGGAAATTATATTCAACTGATTCAGTTTTTAGCGGCTCTGTCTGATTGTAGCACCATTGTGTTCCCTTGTGCTCTGGTGAGATGCTTCGGAAGTATACCACAGTTTTAGTTGAATCTACATTTTTGTCTATCCATCTTGCCCATGTTGTCATGGCAATTTCTAAAGCTGACTCTGTCGACACATCTGCTAACAGTTTCCCCTTGTGCTCAAAATAGTCCCACCTGAGAATATACAAAAATTACATGCATGATCTTATTTTGGTTTGGTTCATGTATGCATGGTATCACATTAATGTTTTAGATATTTGTTGAGAAATGACAATTATTACGCTTTAGACTTTCCGCTATGAGACCACCAATGTCCAGTGTTGAAAATCATAATGTCAGCTCCCTTCCACAGTCTCACGGAGGTTATCAGTCTGTCTAACCTCAGAATTCGGCTGCCAGTTCTCGAATTCACGTCTACCTGAACCAGAAATGGAGCCCAGAAGAATTCAACAGAACAGTCATAATCCTGCACAATGATCTAACATTAATTTTACCTAAATAAAAAATGAAAACAAAGATGCATCAACGTCAGAACATCTGTCTTAAGTTCCTGATAGAATCAGTTTAAATCAAAATGTTACACATCAAAGATTGCGCAAAGAAACTGAAAATCAAATACAAAAATTACCTTTGATCTGAAAACTTTATATACACTATTTTTGTAATCAGTATGAGCTCTGGATGCTGGAACTGATGAATAAAGTAGACAAGCTAGTGATTCCCATTGGTTCCGATTTAAGGAATCTCCGGCTATAACTACTCGTTTCCCTCTAAGTCTCTCCAGCATGTCTGTTCCATTGAATCTATTGCACAGAACAAATTTCATGTATATTAGATTTATGAGTTACTAATTTTTATGTCAGTATCAAGTTTGTATTTTTCCGTGCACTTACCGCGGGAATTAAACACCCTTTTGCCTCCCAACTCCATTTCTCATATTCAAAATCTGACCTTCCATTTCTCTGGCAACTTACTTGATCACTAAGGAATGGACATTGCCACTCATGATACATTGGACTTGCTTTCTTTCCGTCGTCATACACCCAAACACCATCCATCATGTCACAGTCTTGTTCTTTTACGATACAGGTACTTATTCCATCTTTAGACGAATTTGCAGAATAATTAAGGTACATTTTTTCCTTACTGACCTGTAACCCTTCTATCTCCGCATTTGGTCTTTGGCGAGGCTGTAGAATATCCTTCCTACTCGTGTTAAGTCGACTATTCCCACTTCTTCCGTTCACTATATCTGCATTTAGGCTTCAAAAGACGTGTTTGGTCGTCGAGAAGCATTAAAAATATCTGCATTGAAATCCTCAAATGAGGAGTTTATGAATAATGGAACAGTAGATACCAAGCCAGTAGTCATATTGATCTCTTGATCATTAGGTATGCTCAGCTGTTTCTCAGCACTTTGAACATTCCAAAAGGTAAGACTTCCAGAAGTAATGTTGAAGCATAGTGTAAGAGCAAGACAGCCTATAAAGCTTGAAATAATACAAAAAACCCATATTTTCTCAGTAGTAGCTGAGATAATCTTCTCCATTGTTAAAGTACCACAACTACTTGAACTGATATTATATTCTAAAAGAGTTGTTGCATATATAAGGAACTGAAATGTGAGACTGGAGTTATCATAACTTATCCGGAAATACTTTAAAAAGGGTTCCTTTTACTGAACTGAACCGATGAACTTCAATTTTACTCAAACAGTATAACTTAATGATTAGAGAATTTACTTCAGCCAAGGGTTTAAGTTCCACACTGCTACACTTTTTTATGAGACAAGATTTCAGTTATGAATGTAGTTACTATTTTTACGGCCGCATACAAGCTAAGGAAAGGCCTCTGAGTTGGCTTCAAAAATTTCCACACCAAGAAAAAATATTTATTTCAGAAAATATGTACTAAAGGCTCTGAGTTGGCTTCAAGAATTTCCAAACCTAAAAAAGTCTATTTTCAAATGAATGCTTGTGTGTGCGCTGCTTAACTATTTTTGAACAAGTCTATATTGTTTTAAATAACTGACTGCTCAATAACTTCATCAAGCTGAGCCTATCAGCAAGGAAATAGCCAGCATAAATACTGTAAAATTTTCATGAGAAAGGAGAGGAAGAAGTCCATAGCTGATGGAATCAGTTGTTTAGTTTGATGGTTAGTGACAACAGTGGATGCAGATGGCATTTAGGATGTTTTTTTACCTATGCATATGATTCATTACTATCTGTTTGGTAAGAAGTAGACAACTACTTTTGAACATAAGATAGCAAAAAGCATCAAGTGTGGTAGTTACTCCTCATTATGAACTCCTCTCTTTATGATTGAATTCCTAAACTTTATGTTACACCAAGTGACTCTCATTCATTGATTTTCAACACTTCAATCCATCCATGTTTTTGTTTTTGGATTCAAGGTGAGATGTTTCATTGGATAAAGATATAACAGTACATGCGAATGAAGCATAATCGAAGGGAAAATCGTAAGACAATTCTACATGGAGAAAGTCTCATAAAAGACAGTTGAAGAGCAGGCCAAAGACGGCGCCATCCCAACGCACTCACCAAAGTCCAAGCACAGCTGGACTCGAGAAATCACTCCACAGAAACCAGGACATCATAAGCCGAGAGGTCATCAAGACTCAGAAATCAGGGACAACAGGAGGCTGGGGACCCAAGCGACAAGACCCAGGCAGGGGACACAAGCCAACAAGACCCAGGCAAGGGACCCAAGCAACAAGGTCCAAGCTGGGGACTCAAGCCCCAAGGCCCAGCCCAGCAGGCCCATCCGCACCCAAGCCCACGACATAGGAAACCCTAGCCGCCACCCACCCAAAGTCGCGCAGCCGCACCAAGGAAACCCTAGCCGCCGCCCACCCAAGTGCTCCTCCCCATCCGAAGTCGCAGCCCGCGCCGAAGATCAACTCAAATCCCAGCCCGCGCCGTTGATCCGTCCGCCCAGATCTCAGCCCGCCGCCTCCCATCCGCCCAGATCTGTAGCCAGCCACCCGAGCCTCCAGCGGTCCGGCCGATTCCAGCCCCGTCCGACCTCTCGCAAGCACATCAGCCATTACCCAAAACACCCAAGATCCCAACCACCGTGGTTGACAGCGGACAAGTCCTCAGCCGCAAAGCTGCGCTGAAACAGAGCCAGGGAGGCAACCCTAGCCTGTAACCAGATCCCTGCCAAAAACCCCGATGAAATCGAGCCAAAGGGTCTCAAGGCACGGAGGAAAAGCTAGTTATTGAAACTAGAGGAAAAGCTTTAGGGAGTACCCTAAAGAAGGAAAGGAAACAGGAAAAGAAAGTAAATCTGGGAGACATAAAACGAAAAAACAAGGTCTCCTAGGGGTAGAGAAGAAGGTCCATCACGATGGCCTTCTTGCTCCACCCCGGAGTAGAAGAAATCAGAAGAGGCTGTCAAGAGAGGAGGAGCTTTTTAAGCTATCAGTTGAAACAACAAAAACAAATGAAAAAATCAATCCATCCATGTTGGTAAACCATTTTTTGTTTGTTTATACACTAACAGCCTATGCAACTTTGTAACCTATAATTTATATGCACCAGACAACTTTGTAATATGAAACAAATGGGTGATTAACACCGAACATCAGTGACCCTAACCAATAAGCAAACACCGAACATCAGTGACGGCAACCAATAAGAAAATCCCTCTCATATATATGAAACAAATGAGTTAGACAATGTGAGGAAACTTTAATGATATCATATTCCTTCCATAAAATACAACACATGATGAACCATCATGCATGCTCCTTTAGGCTTTGCCTTGATACTTCTACCATCTACTCATTGTGTCTTCGTCACCCTTCATCATAACTTATTCCGTCCTACTGCAAATCACACCAAATTTGTTGAATTATTGAAAGTGCAGGTGCTTCATAAGAGTCCAAGTTTACTCGTAAAATGTTATTTGCTTTAATTTATTTATAAGAATCCAAACTTAGTTATAATAAAAAAAATTGAAGCAATCACTCTAGTATTTTGCATGAGGTCCTTCAGCAAGTAGAACCAGAGAATGGGAAGTTCAAGCTCTTCATTAAGACACATTTACATAGATAATATGTAGGCAACTGCTAAACAAGAGAAAAATTCAAATCATTCGCAATAAAAGATTCTGGCTCTTCTCTTTAGAAAACTTCTCTTCAGTTGTTTTCTAGAGCAATTCTATATTAAAATTTAGTCCACTACATTTGCTATCCCAGTAAGTACTATATTGAGTACCCATTGTGTATTTTAGGTTTCATAGTGTCTGTTATAAATTTTATGCGCTATATTATTATTGTAATATAGTTAGTTTTGATTACAAATCTATATATAGTTCATTCATAATCTTAACCTATTAAAAATAACCGTGCCAACAACCAAAGTGTCAAGAGCCAAAGAGCTTCTAAGTTCAATTCAGTGAAACATCTACCATGATTGCTAGGCTACAATAAAACGAAACTTTGGATAAAAGTCTTTCCTTTCATTTTACTTCAGTTCAAGCGTGAAATCTGGATGGGTTACTTTCTTCCTCTAATCGGTTGAAACATTAGCTGCTGTGTTGTCAGCGCTGAGGTCAAACAGGTTATGTTATCTTTACTCATCAATGTTCTTTTGCAAGGCTTTTAACTCACAATTCACATTTTAGGTTATGTTATCCTAATGCAGAACTTTCCATTTGTTGGTTTATTCAGTTCTATTCCAATCGTCTGAAACCTCAGTATTTCAATTCATATACAAACCTCAGTTTTTTACCCTAGATTAAATTAGGGTGAATGAGAAACCAGAAACTATCCCAGAAGGGAAACTCCCTTGATTAAATTTTACCTAAGACTGAAACGGAACTCTGAAATTGACCATATCATAATGACATCATTCTGATTGAGGGGAAATCCAAAGTTTTTTTTGATAGGAAAGAGGAAATCCAAAGTTAATAGCACATGCCGCCTAGTAAAAAACAACCTACCAACAGACACCGAGCAAGTAAATTATTTTAGATCGAGATTTACTTACCATGGCATAAAACAGAAGGTAAGTAGTAAGCCATAACTATCCAGAAGATTTATTAACACTGCAGTTATTGCTCTCCATTGAGATGACATAAGCAAGCCTTTCATAAACCTGATAATCAAGATACAACTTTTAGCCATCGGAGGAATATTTATATTGAAGGCATCACATTCCAAGATTTGACACACGAGTTTCTGCATTTAAATTTCTGAAACTAGATTTATGACTTTAGGTCTTGTAAAATTGAGAATATGCAACTCAAATGCCTACTCATGCATCACGAATCGAAAGAATGACGACGAACACTTCCATGATCATAAAAAACATATGATGGCATACCTCAGACAGATGACCATTTTCAGTTTGTAAATTACTAGATGGTGGAGAATACCTACATAAAAAAGAGGATAAACGGACCAATTTGCAAATAATGACACACTGGAATAAGGTCTAGTTTTTATGATTCCAAAACATGAGAAGAATGCAGTTTTAACGCACCATTCTCTTGGAATGCCTGCTTCATCTCTGGCTGAATAGTTGAATGGACCTTTAAGTTCCACATTATACTCTTTTAATAGCTCTGAATTGTAAAATATAAGAGAATAATGTTTGGTAATTAACATTACACTGTAAAAAACTCTTTAAAACATTACAAACCACTTTTAAGAAGTCGAGAAACATTAACTACTTAAGCAGACGAACCTTTAAATGTTGGGAAAGGGACGCGCCCTAGCTTTTGACATACTGAAATAAACCAATCAACACCTACCGCTACATGTGCAACTTCTTCATCTGCAATTCTCCCCACAATTTTTGAAGTCCTACTATCTCCAAACCCAATCAACTTCTGCACCAAGCGCGGCCCGGCATCGAGACCTCTAGCTTCCTACAATACAAGCACAAACAGCATTCTATTAGAGGCAGCAGTTTCAGATTTAAAACATTTATGCATTTTCATGATTTTTTAACAGGCAACAAAAATGGCCAAAAGTAACATAAGCATACCTGCACTAAGGGAATAGCAGCCAGTCTTGCAGAAACATTATCAGATGATTTTTCACACTCCCTCCATAGAAGGTTGTGAGCTGGCATATCCCCATATCTAATTTTATCATGAATATTACATAAGCTAACAAGCGAAATAGCTAAAGTAACAGCAATCCATATAATACCATGCTTAAACAAATTTTGTTACTTGAAACCTAATTCGGCCAATCTCTGTGAGCACCATAGGAAATGTCTACTCTCGTCATCAGCAACATGAGCAAAATCAGCAAAGAAGGCATCCCCGAGAAACTCTGAAAGGTGTGAAAAACGAACAACAGTGTCCCATGCCAAGTCAATAGCATTCAGCTCCACATGAGCAAGATTATGAAGCATGTATGCATTTAGTGGAAGACCAGAGCTTTTCGGCGCAGGAATCTCTTTCGGCGAAACCTGCATAACATTCACAAAAAATTATACCATCAAACCACATCACAACTCACCTGACTACTGAATACCAAAAATAATGCAAAATTGAAAAGTATTCAAAACCCTGAAAGACAAACCAATTGGGGTTCAGGGGGTCTGGCAGGGCGATCAGGAGCATCAGCAACTCCAACAGGGAGCTTCTGTAATCGCCATTTGGAGTAAGCAAAGTGGGAAAGGCGGGATTTTTCAAGTGGGTCGCTAGTGGAGAGAACAACAGCACCAAGTTCAGCGAGAGACGAGGCCTGGGACGGTAATGCGTCATCGAAAACTGAGTCAGATAGAGGTGGGAATTGGGGGCCATTAGGGCCCCATAAGCGGCGTTCGTCGAGTGGATTGGATCTCCAGGCTTGGAGACCTGACCACGGCGTGTAGTAAATTCGGGTAGTGGAGGAGGAGACCGTGAAGGGTCTGAGTCGGTTGAAGGAGAGTTTTTGTGGTGATTTGGATTTGGCGAGCCATGGATATGATGACGTCAGCAATGTGGGTTTTACTCGGAGTTGCATTTTTGCTGCTAAAGAATAGTCCAACATACTCCCCTCAAATTCATCACAATATTTTGTTTTAATTTTTATGCAAATCAGAAGAATTTTCGTAATCAAAATGAAATATATTATGAAAAGTGTTTGATTTACTGACTGAGTGACTAATAGACCGATATAGTAATTGATATGTGTATTTGATAGATGATTTTGTGTGAGTAATGCTCTTTTGAGTTGGGTGAGATCCTGAGACCCCAATCATGGCCGTTGATTGAGTTTGTTTTTAGGGTCCAGATTGTCCCACGTGGAGGTGAGAGAAATTCGAAAATCGGAGGTGAGAGAAATTATTGCTTTTGTTCTCTCACCTCCACGTGGCACAATCTGGTAGGGATGCGCATTCGGTCTGGACCGGACCGAACCGGACCGAAATATTCGGTCCGGTCCGGTCCGGTCCTCCCCGACCGAATTATTTATAGAAAAGGGACCGAAGACCGAACCGGACCGAACCGATTCGGTCCGGTCCAAATTCGGTTCGGTCCGGTCCAAGACCGAATAAACCCTGTTGAAATTTTGAGAAAATTCACACGTCACATCCGAATTAACCCAAAAGGGATGATTTCAAATCGAGCTTCATTAGAGCTTGATTAGATCTCGAATTCAAGCTCAGAAAGTGTGAAATTTCAATGGGGAATGGGTTGATTTTTATTTAGAGTCTCTCATGATTCTTGTTGAACAATGAGCGATGTGGGATATAATGTTCCGCGGACCCTTAATGATTTATTTCCGCGGACCCTTAAGAATTAAATAATTCATTAAGGGTCCGCGGAAATAAATCATTAAGGGTCCGCGGACCTCAATCCCACATCGCCGAATGCGAGGAATCAGTAGAGAAATGTGTATAAAACTTCAACCCATTACACCCAAACATTCACACATCTCTTGGCTATTTCGGCCGAGATGTTGTGTTAATCTTTGAATTTAAATAGAGCTCGAGTAATTGAGCTTAATTTGAGTTCAAATAGGTCAAACTTTTGAGTTATTCGAGCTATAAGAGAGCTTGAATGAAACTCGAATATTTTAATATTTTAAAAAAAAAACAATTCGGTCTTCGGTCCGGACCGAATTTTTGTTGAGACCGAACCGGACCGGACCGAAAACCGAAAATTGAATATTTTAGGACCGAAGACCGAACCGAATCGGGTTCGGTCCGGACCGAAAACCGAAATTTCGGTCCGGTCCGGTCCGGTTTTTCGGTTCGGTCCGAGTTTGTGCATCCCTACAATCTGGACCCTAAAAGCAAACCCAATCAACGGTCATGATTGGGATCTCAGGGTCTCACCCAACAGTAAGGGTCTCAAAAGAGCATTACTCATTTTGTGTAATTGTTCGAATCAAGATGAAATATATTTTGGAAGTCTATTTGAATGACTGACTAATAAATTGCTATATTTGCTATATGTGTTTAGTCGTTGATTTTGTGTAATTGTTCGAATGGCATTCTCTTCGATGAGTAATGCTCTTTTGAGACCTTTACTATTAGGTGAGACCCTGAGACCCCAATCATGGCCGTTGATTGGGTTTGCTTTTGAGATCCAGATTGTGCCACGTGGAGGTTAGAGAAATTCAAAAATCGAAGGTGAGAGAATTTGTTGCTTTTGTTCTCTCACCTCCACGTGGCACAATCTGGACCCTAAATACAAACCCAATCAACGGCCATGATTGGGGTCTCAGGGTCTCACCCAAAATTGAGGGTCTCAAAAGAGCATTACTCTCTCTTCGATTTAGCATCTTTTACTTGGAAACATATGCTTTGCATAGCGAATGATCCAGCTGCCTGATAGGAGTATTACTGCAAAAGATGATGTATCAGCTGTGAAGAAAGATGGTTGCTACTCCGTCTAATCATAGTTTCAACATTAATTAAGTGCTCCTTTTGTCATACACTCAAACAGTGTTTTCACGGCGTCGAGTAGGCGTAACCTCGGCCTCTTGTCGAATTGTGAAATCCAGTCGAGCGACGCCATGATGAACCTCTACCACGTCGCCACCAAGTTCAACAAATCGTTCGACAAACATCGCTAAGTCAATTTGGCAGGAAGAGTATGGGTCATGTTTATTAAAAAATCCTAAAGTAGGCTAAATATAAATAAACATAAGATTTTTACTAAAAATATCAATTAATTCCAAAATTAAGGCAGATTAGGGCTCGGGTATTTGATGGAGCGTCCAATTCTGAAATCTATAATTCAAACTTGGAGTTGTTATCTTGGATGGTGAGTTCTACTTCTACTTTCTTCTTATTATATTACTCTAACATGTTTCTTTAATTTCAAAGCACAATACTTGTTTATTAAACTTTGATAAATGGTGAGAATCGGTGGAGAAGAGAAACAGATCAGAGCACCAATGATTGAATGATTTGGTGTATGTGCAATATAATCGGAAATTGGAATCGAGATTTAAAAAGAGACGTGAAGCGGGAAAGCACTTTGATCCTTTGATTTTAGAAGATTTAAAGTAGAGTAATGAATGGATTGATGTTATAAGAGAAGTTGAAGTTACGAAAATACACCCAAGAGATTGATGATCTTACAAATCAAAGAGGATGTGGTGATGGAATTGATATCAAACCAACCATCATTTATAGTCGTCGTCGTACTAAAACAATTACTCTTCCGCTTGTACGAGATGATGTTGAAGTGGATGATGATTATGGTTTAATAGCCTCAACAACTATTCACAATGAAACTCCTAGACGTCGTGAAAATGGAAATGATTTAGAACTTTTGATGAATTTGATTGACTTTACCTCTACTGTGCCTTTTATTTTGATATTTTGATATTCTAAACTTCTTAGAAATACAAGTTGAATGTATATTGGCGCGGCTTGTACAGGTTATAGTCATTGTACACTTTTGGAACTTTTTGTAAAAATTCACTTGGCATATATTTTAATTCAGTGTACTTTTGTACTCCTTATATGCTAAATAATAAACATATATTTCATTGACTCGCCATGCAATGACTAGGCATTCACCATGTCGACCAAACGTCTTGGCAGTAGACAAACATCATAACACGTCGAGGCTCCGTAAAAACAATACACTCAAATGCTCAAATGTCTCTTTAATTTTAAACAAGAGGCCATCTTCTTAGTATTCCTTAACTTCTTACGTTATTTCCACCTATTTTTCATGGTTAGAACTGATATGTTGCGCGCTTTCGTCAAATCGCGTTAGTTAACGTATCGGTGTCTAATCTCGCTATCTCAAACCAACTAATATGTTAACGCCATGGATGGCAATTGACAAAGAGATAGTTGTGCAAAAATTTTGTGTCTAAAAATGATGATATGAAAGAAGAATCATGAACCTAATCAGCACATTTCAATGAAGAAGCAGTGTTATAGTTTCCAGGCTGGCCAAAGTAGTGTAAGGATACATGATACATTTCGCATGCCGACACGCATCAATACTAATTTTCATGATTTTCATTGTAAAAAATGCGAGTCTAGAACAATGTTTTTTGAAAATGATTGAATTATCGTATATTAAAGGGTTTTTTGCCGAGAAAAATCATCCCTCCAGTACGTCAATTTGAAAAAACCGCCACTTCAATTTTTTTGACTTAACCATCCACAAATATGATAACTATTTAATATGACCTTTGCAACATGTCAATCGGAAATTCTGACTATTGACTTCGGTTGACTTATAATAAAAAAATTGAGTTTTTTTGTATAAAACCACCATCCCAATACCACAATTTAATCAAAACAAGCCCTTCAAATTTTTTTGACTTAACCACCCAAATATGAAAACTATTTAATATGGTTTTTCAATAGGTTTATAATAAAAAAATTAAAAAAAATCATAATTGATAATTTACGGACTAATTACAAAATTAATTTCAATGACTTTGGTTGACATATCCACAAAATCAATTTCATTGACTTCGGTTGACTTACCATATGTACGGCCTAATTATTTTAATTAATTTTGCTTATTCTAAAACCTAATTGGTAATTTACGGACTAATCAATGGAATTAATTGAAAATCCTAAAAACAAATTTGTCAAACCCTATGTATTTCACATAAGCCCTTTACGACCGATCTCGATCCTAGAATTTCATGAAATACAATTAGGTATAAGAAGTTTGACGAATTTTGTTTATAGGATTTTCAATTAGTTTTATTGAGTAGTCCGTAAATTATCAATTAGGTTTTTGAGTAAACAAAAATTAATTAGAATAATTAGTTTGTAGATTTGGTAAGTCAACCAAAGTCAATGAAATAATTAGTCTGTAAGTTATCAATTATGATTTTTATTATAAATCAACTAAAGTCAACGATGTAAACCTTTTGAAAAAGTCATATTAAAGAGTTTGTAAATGGTTAAGTCAATTTTTTTCCGAAGGGTGGTTTTAATTAAATTGTGGTATTGGAAGGGTGGTTTTAGCAAAAAAACTTTTTTATTAACTTTTATTATAAGTCAACCAAAGTCAACGGTCATAATTACCTGTTGACCTGTTGAAAAAGTCATATTAAATAGTTTTGATATTTGTGGGTTAAGTCAAAAAAAAATTGTAGGGGTGATTTTGTTCAAATTGACGTATTGGAAGGGTGGTTTTCGACAAAAAATCTTATATTAAAATTACGACATTTTATAAGTTGCATTTGAGTTGTTTAAAATGATTGAATAGGTAGACGTTGTATCATGCAGATCCATCTATTTTGTCGGACTCATGACCCCACCCTTGCATCCGATGATTGCATTTTATCAATGCACGAGATTGCACCACGTCATTGTACTTGTCATGTGCAAAACATATGTAACTCACATGTTTCATTAATGTGTTGACACAATCTCGTGCATTATAAAATAAATCAACGTATACAAAATGGGGTTCATGATTCCACCAAAAACGATGGATCCATATGATACAATCTCTGAATACATATCCTTATTGAACACCAAAAAAAAGAAAATCGAAAAGATAGAAGACATATAAGTTGGTTTCCACTCGTTGTAAATAAAGGACAATTAACAAAATCGAGAAGACATCTTTTTTCGATAACGGTTGCACAGGGTACAAATCTATAGATCTCATATATGAATATCTATTTTAAGATTTAGGATCGAGGGGATAGAAGAACATGATCTTAATCGTTGATTTTGATTGATCCGGTGGTTGAAATTAAATTGATTTTTATATACATAGATAGTTGAATATGCAAATACACAGGCGGTTGAGAAATGACGATTATCAATATTAACCGTTGGATGCTTAGAAATCAACGGTTGAAATTATGTCTTACGGTCCTACGAAAACTATAAGTATTTCTTAATCTTTTTCTTCTATTCTAATCATTATAAACTCTGATACCATTGAACATCTCCATTTAACTATCGACAAACATCAATACATTTTTTGAAACATTGTAATCAACCGACATATTCAATATTCATCATGGCTCACCATACATCTTTTCGGCTACCTACTTTACGGTCTACAACAATTTCTCCCTTTATTAAAACAACTTGACATCATTGTTTTGAATTTCTAATCTAACACCCTAACTGACAAATCTCAATGATCCATTCTTTAATTGTAGAAGATCATGGAGTTTTGGTAAACGAATTGGCATTCAGGCATATATCGAATTTCAGAAAAATGAAAGTTGTCTTTGATAATGAGACTGAAATATTCAGTGTTCACCGACACTTCTCTTCAAATAAAAATATAAAAGACATGTAGTCCTCGTGGAATGCATGAATCCAAATCCATTGGTTGTCGAGAGTTTGACCTCTCTTATCTTTCTTTTGATGAATATGCATATTTAGCTGGATTGTACGAAAATAATTTGTTAGAATATCATTCTCACATAAAGAAAATGACTAAAAATAGAAGTGCCAACAAAGAGGCCTCAAAATAATTGTGAAATTTTATGTTATTCCTCATGAGAACCTCTCGAAATAATTTAAATTAATAATCATGAGGAATAGCAGTACTTTTATTGTATTCTGATATGGACAACTCTAAATCATATTCAAATTTTCAAGTATTTTCGTAACTTGTCACACGAACCACGAAAATTGACCGGTTATATTCGCTGTATGAATATTGAATAATATTCCGACCCTATTATGGCCTCAATTAGATGTATCAAATAGAATTTTACGAGTAAAAATGATACTTTATTAAACTACGTTGTATACTAAGTTCTTTGCTGGCTGGCCACAAATCCAATTCCATTAATCATATCTCTTGAAACCAAATAATCATCATTTCCATGAATAAAAAACACAATTTCCAACATTTTCTCCACAATTCTCAATTTTTTCTTTTGTCATGAGCTTTATCTAATATCAAGATGGACCACAACTAAGCATGCACAATTCTTCGAGTACCAGTACCAACACAGCTCATACCACAATATCCTCTCCTCACATCTTATTCTCTCTGACCCTAGCCCCACTAATCTTGAGCCATATTATAAATACCTGCTCAAACCCCTCTCTTCAAATATCATCACACACGCAAAAGCCATATATCACTTCTTTTCCATAATAAGAAAAAGCACATAGCAATGGCTTTCCAACAACTAACCCTCCTCTCCATAGCTTCACTTCTCTTCATCACATTTTCTCAAACCCTAGCCCAAACCCCATCAGCACCTCCCCCAACCTCCTCCGGCCTTCCAAACATCACCGGAATCCTTGATAAGGCCGGTCAATACACCACACTCATCCGCCTCTTGGGAAAAAACCAGCTTGGTTCTCAGTTACAAAACCAACTCAACACCTCTAGCGAAGGCTTAACCCTCCTAGCCCCAACCGATAACGCCTTCAACAACCTTCCATCCGGAACCATAAACGACTTATCTCAACAAGAACAAGTTGAGCTAATCTTGTACCATGTCCTCCCTAAATACTATGCACTCACCGACTTCCTAACCGTTAGTAACCCAGTGAGGACTCAAGGCCAAGATGGACTCAACTTCACTAGCAATGGTAACAACCAGTTGAATGTCTCTAGTGGAATTGTTGAGACACAAATCAGTTATGCATTGAGGCAACAGTTTCCTTTGGCTATTTATCAAGTTGATAAGGTTTTGTTACCATTGAGTATCTTTGGAGCCAAGCCTCCTGCATCACCTCCTCCGCCGCCATCCCCTAGTAAATCAAATAAAACTGATGCTGATGGCCCAACTGCAACTGACAAGAATGACAAGTCAGGATCATTCCGGATGAATGTCGGTACAGGACTTGTTGCTGGAGTTATGATGTTGTCCATGGGAGCTTTCTTCTAATTATGAGGTTTTGACTGACACACTTGCATTATTTTTTCAAATTAAATAATTGATTTCATTTTGTTCTTAATCCCTTTTCATTTAAATTTATTATTTATGTATTTGATGTGGGGGAGAGCTGTACTCTTTCTTATAGTAAAATCATATATGAAATCTTTAATTTTTGGCAAATGTTTAAAATGAAACCATATGATCTCTAGAGAAACAATCAAATATAAGATAAAGATCAAGTGAGACATTCATATACGTGTGAGATATTAGGACATAATCTCATTCGTTCATTTTTATCAATATAACGAATGAGATTTAAAGATAATATTCTCAACCGCCCCGTGTTTTGCGCACACTAGTCCCCTATTTTAATTAGTTACAAAATAAATTATCTCAACCGTTAAATAATCAAAATCAACGCTTAGGATCATGTCTTACCGTCTCACGAATTTTATTTGTCTCACAAGATCTTAACCCATCAAATATATATGGTTAATTATAGAAAACATCTCTTAGGAAAGAGATCAAGGAGGACATTCATTTATACGTGAGACAGTAGGACATCATCTCAACCGTTGATTTCTAATAATCTAACGGTTGTGATTGATAACCGTCATTCTCAACCGTCCGCGTATTTTGCATATCCAACTACCTATTTAAATTAAAAACCAACTTAATCTCAACCAGTGGCGGAACCAGGGGGGCGAAGGGGGGCTGGAGCCCCGGCGAGGAAATTTTTTTTTTTTTTACTAGGTATAATTTATCATAATTCGATTTGGAGCCCCGGGTAAAGTAATTATTTGAGCCCCGGCTGAAAAAATTATTAGAGCCTCGGCTAAAAACATTATTTGAGCCCCCGCTAAAAAAATTATTTGAGCCCCCGCTAAATTTATAACCTTTTGAGCCCCGGCGAATATTTCGTCCTGGTTCCGCCACTGATCTCAACTGTCAGATCAATCAAAATCAACAGTTAAGATCGTGTCCTTCCGTCTTAAAAAGTTACTTGTCCCTCTGGATCCTTACTCACAGCTCTCATAATAAGTGATTTTGAAATAATACTAAAAAATTAAGAGTAAGGATCAGGTGAAAAGCTCATTTTAGTTATAAAATACAAACAGATCTGAGACGTTAAATAATCAGATCCGACGGTTATTAAATTGGGGGTCGAAATGCAATTAAACGAAACATTAATTACGAGATCATTATTTTGGAAACCTAGAAAGGGTAAATTAGTCCAGAAAAATTCAAAAATGAGGCGGTTTTGATATTGTTCCCGAAAATCCCGTTCACGCACAAATCTACGTTTCTGTTTTGAGCTCTCGATTCTGCATAATCGTCGAAATCAACCAAATCGAACCCTAGCCGTCTCGCCGTACGATTCGAGAATCGTCGTCTTGAAGCTCGAAGTGTCCTTTCGTTTGTAGATCTCAAACCCTAAATTGACTCGGAGGTCGCAGGTACCGAAACAAGCAATTACATGTTGGGTAACTATTTTGAAGAGTAGTTTTACTAACCTAGTTCGTTTGCAGGTCGTACGACAGCCCCACCATGACTCCACGAAGATTTGTGAACAAATATGGTATCCCACTTACTGTTAACATCTCTTGTGGCAAGTTCATTCGAATGAATGATTACAGTAGATTCATGAATCATAATACTGTAACTAATGAACCATGTATGTACACGATTGCATGAATTAAGTTTTTGTGGGGGTAACATATGATTCAACAAATGATACCTTTTGATTCATGAATCATGCCGTAGCAATTCATGAATCATGTGTGGACTGTGTGTTGTTTGTGAATTGTTCCGGTTTATAATTTGAGTTATGCGTGTCCTGTTTTGACATGTTTGTTTGTTGATTGTTTTTGGATGTGTCGGGCATACTTAAGGGCATTTGTTAGTACAAGATTCAGTAAATGACCCCATATGATTCATGAATCATACTACATCAGATCATGAATCATATGTTGCATCTTATATTACTTACCGGATTATAGATTCTTCAGGTGTCTGAAAACTGTGACACATTTGTTTGTTGTTGTTTTTACGACAGAACGCAAGAACAAGAGTAAAAAGGGGAGACAGCCTGTTGGTGACAAGAACAAGCTGGCCATCGTCCCAATCTCACTTATTAGAGACATACGAGATACGTATTTTGAAGCTAACGAATCACCAGGTTCGTGTGCGTTGATCTCATATATGATTAATCATATTCATACAATCTGCATCAACTGAGAGTTCTCATTGTTTTGTGCAGATTCCTCCAAATCACGATCTCTGAATTACATTTCCGATACTGACTCAGGTAATTTGATGAACCTCATAAAACAAATCACCCCATCCTACTGTTACTAAATTTATTCAATTCATCCAGATACTCGTTACCATGTTGATCCTAATGAGATGAGATCGAAAAGGAGATTGGATCGTTACTTTGAAAGAACTCATGGAAGTACGTCTTCTCGTAAATTAAAAGGTATCGTTAATACATTTATAATTTTCATGCATTTTGAATAATTGAACACATAGGTTAATGTGTTCATTATAAATTGTGTAGGGAAAGATGTCAGACAAAAGAAGAGGCAAGCAAATAGAATTTCAAAAAAGAAAAATGATATATCGAAAGGTTAATTTAGTTCTTTCGTATCATAATTATTCAAATATCATCATTAATCAAAACACTGAGTAACTTATGACCAGTGGCAAATTCAGGGAAAAAACGAAAGATATCTGACGATGACAATGATTCAGAATCAGAGCAAGGTATGCATTCCAAGAAATTTTGGCATCCTTTTTAGCGTATCTACATATGATTCATGTATTGGTGTCGTATGATTCTAGAATCATAGGTCTTATTTAATGGATCGTGATTAATTTTTTTTGGCATCCTTGATCCAGATGTATCTTCAGATACAAATGAAGATACTGGTGATTCAATGAAACTAGTAAGTTCAACAGAAAGTGACTCTTCCGTCTCCTCGGAGCATCGATTAAAGTCAAAGAAACATAAACTTAGAAAAATATCTGATCATGATAAACTGGGAAGAGGCGGAGGACAGTTCAAAGGGATTTTGTGCAGAGGATCACCAAAATTGCTAACTGACGTTTATTAATTCTTTGAGTCCGACACAAAGAACTGCAGTGATTGATATGGGGTTGGAGAGTATTCTGCATTTAGAGCTGACCAGAATACCTTCAAAACTCGGATATTATGTTGTTGATTCGTACGACTCGAAGAGACGTGTTTTCAGAACACTAGGCGGTAAGTTTGCAATAAAGCCGATAGATGTTAGGAATGTTTATGGACTGGAGATGGGAGGGCGTGTAATAACTACAAGAGGGAGAAGTAGCATCAATAACGATTTGGTAAAAAATTGGAAAGCAAAATTCCCGTCAGTGAAAAATGGAAAGGTGTCGTGTTCTTTATTAGCCACAACGATTAAAGATATTGGCGATGAGGACATTTACTGGTTTAAGATACATTTTTTGGTCTTATTCTACACGATAATGGTACACTGCCACAAAAATCAGCATGCAAATCCCAGGATTTTGCACAGTATAGATGACGTTGAAGACATAGCTGATTTAAACTGGTGCGATTATGTTTTACGATGTTTAGACGAGGCCAAAGAAGAGTGGAAGGATCTGTTCAAAGATGCCAGTTTCACCGGACCACTCACATTTTTAACAGTAAGTTGAACTGGTCGCATTGCTAGTTGTATTGTTTTACCAAAGAGTTAAACTTCATTCTCTGTGCAGGCATTGTACATTGATCGGGTCGAAGATCGTTATGTAAAACCTGTACGACAGTGGCCTGTAATCAAAGGTCTCACTGATGCAATGCTGAAGGAGAGGGAGAAATCCGAAATCAAACAAGGTGCGTTCGGGATCGGGCTTATTAGAGAGCGGAACAACGAATTTATAGAAACTCTGACAAAGGTATTCTTTCATTCTCCATATATTTACATCAATTTTCAGTATGATTTTTTGAATATATTTCCACTTGCAGTCAAGGAAAGTAAACCCAACACGCACTGTCGAAGAAGAAACAGGTGTGAGATTCGCAGACGATGAGCCTGAAGCTAGAGAGGTAATCATAAAAGTTGACACAAACATTACAATTGCTATTAGTTATATGATTCGTTAACAGATAATTTATGGTTCATGAATCATATGCTACTATTTTATGAATCATACTGATTTTTGTATAAATCACTTGATATCATGATTTATGTCTGTAGTTCCTGAATCATATAACACTGTTGTTACATGCTGATGTATTGATACAGCATGTAAATTACTTGATACGAGATTACAATTGATATTATTTATATGATTCGTCAACAGATAAGTTATGGTTCCTGAATCATATGCTATTATTTTATGAATCATACTGTGTATGTATAAATTAATTGATATCATGATTTCTCTATATAGTTCCTGAATCATATATCACTGTTTTTACATGCTGATGTTATTGATACAGGATGTAATGTTAGCATTGAAGAATCTGGCCGACCGTTTGATCACAACAAAGGATTTGTATGATATGTACTACAACAAGGCAAAGGCATTGCCTGGGGTTGAAGATGAATTGAGTTCGACACATAAAATGCTCCAAGAGAAGATGGTGTTCTTGGGAGAAGACCATACACCGGTTCGCAACAAAACAGCTTTTGACAAGCCATCAACGTCAACTGCATTTGAAGAAGATGACGATTGGGAAATGCCACGATTTTCGCTCAACATTCCAATAGATCCACCCGTCGTCGATGCAGAAAAAAGTGTGCCTGCTGTACAACCAGAACCCAATTTAGAAATAACCAAGGAAGCTATACCAAGTAGTGTGGTCTCTGCAGACCCGTCCCCCCTGATCCTGAACTTCTCATTAGTGGCGATAACCCTTCATCCAAGTATGCACCTGCAAATACAATCGTTGCGCTACCAGTTATGCAAAAAAAACGTAGTCGGGAGGCACTAGATGTTGTGCAGAAGGATGCCGCTGCAGAAAGAGTGCCGAGGGCAAGGAAACCGGGCCCTCTGCTGACATCTCCATATGACAGCTTTAAAACTGATCTCGATGCTGCGTTGACTGTAAAAGAAGAGAATTTGCTTCGATTTATTATGAAGAATACGATCAAAGAAAGGTAGTCTAATCTAACTGGTTTATCGGTTGTTCACATTTACACAATTATTGATGGTTATTGTTTTTACAGCGAACTTCGAACACATGGTCTTGGACGCAACTAAAGAAGATTTTGTCATCTTAGCTACTGATGGATGCATATCGTCAAATATTATTGACATCTGGAGCACGATGTTGAACAAATTGGAGGATCAAACAGGCAGTTTAAAAGTAAAAAGGTTTTTTGGAACTTTCTACCTGACGGTATGTTATATGTCTGGTACTATTAAATACTTGTCATATCAGCGACCCTTTAAGTAAGTTTATATATAATTTTGCATTAGTATGCAACGTTGGATCCCGGGATGTGTGACCTAAGCCAGAGGTGCGATATGTTTGTCGAATGTATGACGGAGTATCTTGAGCAGCTTAAAAAGCCTAGCGTTAGAAATGTGCGATTGGTACGTATCTCGAACACCGATATTATTTCTATTAAGGACGTTCAGTTTATAAATTTATTTCTTATTCGGTGTTGCAGTTCTTCTTTCCAATACATATATCAGGGCATTACTTTGTGGTGGTCATCGATTTAGTCAAACGAGTGATAGATATTCTGGACAATTCAGCCACTAAAGTAACAATTGAGGAAAAGTATCAGAACAGAATATCAGACTTGGTGAGTCTGATGTCGTTACAATGAGGTGTCTTGTTGATGTTGTTACATTCGATTGTTTGATTCATGATTTGCTGTGTTATGATTCGTGAATCATGCATGTCCAATGTATGGATCATATATGTTCCTTTGATTTATATGTGATGCGTCGTTATGATGTGTGTGTGATTTGTCTTCTGGTGTTATATATGATTCATATGTTTGATGTTATATAGTTTGAGATCATGATTCATCAATTGCTGTTTTATGATTCATGAATCTTAAATACACAATATATGAATCATAAAAAATGTATGCTGTATTGACATTACTTTTTTGTGCAGGGCTCAATTTTTTCTCACTATCTGAAGACAATCAAACATCCATTAGCTGATGCAGTTCCTAATTTCCAAATTAGGCGTCTTGAAATGAGCTGGAGGACATTAGAGAATACCACAGACTGCGGCATCTTCGTCATGCGACATATGGAAACTATTTTGGAGGCGGGCTGAGGGGATGGAAGACAGGACTAAAGAAAGAAAACTCTGTAAGTCGTTAGAATACTTTTTTTATAAATTAAGTGCTTATATATACAAACTGACATGAAGTACTTGCAGCAAAAGAAACAGCTGCAAGCCCTAAGGAAAATGTACGTTGTGAAGATTATATTCTCAGACCTAAACGAATGCAAGATAGAAGTCAACAGAAAGGTTGCGTTGATGCTGCTAGAAGAAAGCAAAGCGCGTGACAGGATGCTCCCATGTGCTTGAGATCATAAATGTTACCACATGAACTTGCATGTATTTTGATATTTTGTTTTGGTATGAGATGATGTATTCCGGTTTGCGATTTTGGGATGCTTCATCTGGTTAATGTTTATGTGAATCCAAGGAATACAGCAGGATTAATGATTCATTTATTTTCCGTATTGTGATTCATGTCGTTCGTTGTTAAGATTCGCGAATTGGCACGCTATGGTTCATGAATTGGTGATATGATTCGTGAATTGCTATTGTATGATTCATGGTTTGTTATTGTATGATTCTAGAATCATATGCTAGCAGATCGTGAATCATGCCATAATGTATGAGTAATCAGAATTAAAGTAACTAATTGTATGCTTCTATCCAATCTTGATTCATGCTACAAAGCGGTTAGTAGTGGATATTGTAGAAGACTACTTAAATACTTGAAATTGACATGATTCATGTTTTGCTATTGTATGATTCTTGAATCATAGCATATCAAATCGTGAATCATGTGAATATGAGTAGTCTGAATTTAAAGTAACTAATTGAGTACTTGAAAATTGAAATGAATTGATACGTTTAGAAATTAACTTCGAAAATTAAACCAAGTTCACATGATAAAACACAAAGTTCAATCTGCATTTTGTCCGCTTTTGTTGTGCTCACCTTCTACTTCAATGGAACCCGCAGCAATTTTAGATGGGCAGTTACGAGTATCATGAAAACCTTTTATGCCACAATTGCCGCAAACTCTCTTAGTCCTCTTGGACTTGATTATAGCCTCTTCACGTTTCGACTTCAAACGTTTGCTACGTCCTTTGTTCTTTGACACATTAGGAGTTTTTACGAGAACTTCTTCAGGTTGTTCCATACCTAGAACCGATCTGAAAAAACCAGATTTCGTTCCCGCAACCGTCTTCTCATTACTCATCAAGAATTCGTTCTTCATGGCTTTAACCTTATCAACAACTTCTTGAAGTTTGCATTTATCATGACTTGCAAGATCAACCAATGACCTGAATTCAAACCAAGCATCACACATGACCGATGCGGCTGAATCTCTGTTATTCTTTGAAAAATTATCAGCCGTCCATGCAGTTGCATATTTGTGCCACCTCGTTAACACATATTGTTTCGGAATTTTAGTAACCTCATTGGCAGAAAATACCAGGAAGATATGTCTGCAAATAATACCAGTAGACTCAAACTTCATACAATTGCAATTTGCAAAACACGACGACTGATTAAAAATCACCTGCATATTAAACAAAACATTAATTACAATTCTTGATTCGAATGAATGTTTTCAAATCTGTTTGTACTAACCTTGAAATTGTGCTTGCGATAGCGTTTGTCCTTGATATTGTACACGATGCTATCGTCTTCCCTATTAATGCCGTCAACTGCACATAAATAACCACACTCAAAAATTTCAGATTGAATATCCGAAAATATTGAATGAGTATATATCTCAAGCGCATTCTTCTCAATCTCCAGCGGGGTCTTGATCTTCATTGTTGTTGTTCTACAATCATGGTCAAGCTTCATTCGAGGATGGCGTTGTGCATCCATAGCAGTATCAAAAGCAAGAATAAACTCAACAAGAGTCATATTTGAGTGAATGAATTTGGAAAAAAATGAATTCTCGCTCTCGGAACGTGATGTTGTACGAATAAGTGATCCCATCCTTATATGCCTGAAAAAAACTGGAATCCAATTCGATCTGATGTTGTACATGTCCCGCAACCAGTGGTTTTCTCCTAGATCAAACCTTGATATAACTTCATTCCATGAATCCTCGAAATCCTCCGGACAAACATGATCGCCCCAAATTACCGAACTGATATTCTTAATAAAGTCCGTGTTCTTGCATATATTGACTCCTACCTGTACCAATTGTAAATTTATGCATTACCACTATATATAGCATAATTTATGTGACTATGTATGCACGGTTCATGATTAGCATATGTTTGATTCTAGAATCAAATACTAGCATTTCATGAATCTTACGTTTTGAAAGCTGTCAACTAATATTAAACATGTTTAACAAAAAAATATAAATTAAGACAACAAAAATGGGTGCAAATCTTACGTGATGTTATATGTATGGTCCGTGATCAGGGTGCGTTTGGTTCTAGAATCAAACGTAACCTATTCATGAATCATAAGTAATATACCTTTGTTTTCAGTTTCTCCGTAATATGCCACATACAGTATCTATGCTGCACGTTTGGAAACACAATCGAAATGGCTTTCTTCATTGCCAAATCCTGATCAGTGACAAGCATTATAGGGTCATGATCCAAGAATTTGCGGAAACATTCAAGTAACCATATATACGAGTCAGCATCTTCATGTGAAATCAAACCGGCACCTAACGTTATACTCCGTTTGTGGTTATCAACTCCAGTGAATGGCACAAATACCATTTTGTACCTATAACAATATGGACTTGAATTAAATTGCCATGAATCATATATAATTAATTAATATTGCGTGATCGAGAGCTTACTTGTTAGAACTATAAGTAGCATCAAATGAAATGACATCGCCGAAAATAGCAGCATCTCTCTTTGCAGTATTATCAGCCCAAAACAACCTCAATAGAGTACCATCCGGGTCCGAAAAGTATTCAAACGAATAGTCCATGTTAGACGATTTTCTTCTCAACATATGGTCGACAACCATTTGTGCATCACATCCACCTATGTACGTTTTAAGATCCCTTTTAAAATTCTTAAAATCTGTTACTGTAGCACCAACATTTGAATATCCACCGGCCATCTCAGCCATTAACCGATGTGCTTTGGTGGCACCCATTCCCAATCTACCGCAATCAACCATGAGATTCTGCTGAGTTTCTGATAACCCTCTAGAAATGGTCAAAAACTGTCTACCAATATCAGAAGCTAATGTGTGATTGTGATTTTTCACAAAGTCATACACATAATAACTTCCTCCCGCCTTGAACTTCACACAAAATCTTGCCTCGCAACCACATCGAGTAACCTTCCTATTTCTGTAATCGGTTTCGCTGACATCAAGAGTGTCGACAATCTTTAAATTCTTATTGTACCCCTCACGGTGGCAACTGAAACGCTGAATCATAAGAGTCCCGTCCTTATGAAAACACTTGGTACCAATTCTAATGGAAAATCCACATATACGTGCATATTGGTAATAGAAACTTTTGGCATCTTCAATGTTGACGAAACACTGACCAATAAATGGAACGTATGCATCAGGGCAATCGGGTGTAACAAAATGTTCGTTGCTTGATTCCTGAGTACTGTTGTCCGTTTTAGCTTTCATCTCACCTGAATACACCAAAATATTATAGTAAAAAGACGAGGTTTAAGTTATAAAACCTCTATGATTCATGAATTGCTACCGAATGATTCATGAATCAAATATGTGTAAATAATGATCTTGCGTTAACATTATTCTGAATGCGTTTCATTTCAATATTTAAATTAGTTCCGAACATCATTCTAATAAACAGAACATGCGAAAAACATTTTATGCATGTAAAACGTAATGATTCATGATTTGATAGTATATGCATTCATGAATCAAATGTAGGTAAATAGTGGATCAGTGTTAATCTATTATGAATACACCTACATGACAGATTGCAATGTTCTCTGGTGCGTTTTTCTGACTATCTGAGGAGTGAAATAGAAAGGAATCGATACATCCGGTTACGAAACATAAATTTTCTGACGAAATTGTATCCACAGATTTAGTATTCGACAGATGATCATCAGAATCAATGGAGTTGCTGTCGAATTGAGAAGCCATTGTTTTATGAGTACGGTGAAGAACGATTTTGAAAAATCTATGAAACAAAACTGAACGAATGAAAGATGAAAAATTGAAAGTCGGTTACAAGATCCCTTAAAATAAGGGTTTGATATTAATGAGAATATTTGAAAAAAATATTAGGCAGTGTATTTCCATTCTTGCCCTTTTGTAATTATTTGTATTAATTAATATTCTTTAATTATAACCGTTGATTGAAATCTAATGGGTGGTTTAGATTTGTTTGCATTTTATAACCAATCTAGTACTTTTCATTTGATCCATTCTCAAAAATTAAATACAAAAAACACAAAATTGCACAAAAGCAATAAAAGCAATAAAAGTCCGGAATTAACAATTAACGGACTGATGGAATGAATACTCTACAAATGCTTAATGGGAAGGCAAATTGAGATTTATTAACTACGCCTCAAAAAATGATAGATCACATTTTACACATATAATTTCATTAGCACTACTGAAAAGTGTATACAAAGATCAAAACTCAATATCTAAGAATCAGTTAACAAGAATAAGAACAACAAAATCAAAAACTCTGGTAGTGTTGCGATCATAATGCAGCATCATCAACAGGGGATTTTACTAGTGAACCATATGATGATGTTGAATGGCAGCCTTACAAGCGAAACGGCGAGATTGGCAAGTCCAGCACAGCAGATGCAACACGGACACAAACAACTCAATACTGATCTGCACACACACACACACAAAAACAGTCAAAACTAAACCCTAAATATAGTTTATAAACCAATGAGAGATTACTCACCCGATAACCCAGACAACTGCGCCGATCAAGAACAAGACTAGCCCTACCAATGCGAATGGCAACGCTATCAGCAAACCCAGCGGCCGGCAATCTGCCATTTCTTTGAGTCTTGATTGTACTCAGTATCTTGGTGGTGTTTGGAATGGGCAGAGCCGTTGGTAGTTGGCCTCTTTAGAATGAAATCCAAAATTCTAATGTAACGCAGAAAAGAGAGTGCTTGTATGACAATGTGGTATTAAATTCGAACATTGACTATGCCTTGAAAAGTGTTAATTTATTAAAACTATGTTGTTTTTATCAATATA
The DNA here is from genome assembly GCA_006409495.1 of Sedum album. Taxonomy (NCBI): domain Eukaryota; kingdom Viridiplantae; phylum Streptophyta; class Magnoliopsida; order Saxifragales; family Crassulaceae; genus Sedum; species Sedum album. Next base: position 77,707 of record QZGG01000354.1, on the reverse strand, counting down.
ATTTATGAAACTATGTTGTTTTGTAACTTGCATTTAACTTGTTTGACACCACTGACTCAAAATTTGATATTTGAGATTCGGATCACATGTTGTCAATCTCTGCAATTTTGAAACTGGCGCAGTTTTCATAAGAACAAGTATTTGATTGAGATTAAGAATCATGTGAAAAATCTATTTTTGAAACTGGCGCAATTTTGAATCATGTGAAAAATCTATTTTTGAGATTAAGAATCTATCTTTGCTATCATAAATTTGAAAGCTTGGAAAAACATAGTCGATGGGAAAGTCTGCTAAGGTTTGTGCTTATATAGTCCTAATATATAATGACTAAAGGGTTAAGTTCAAGAGAGACGATATGTTTTTGTAAGACAGAAGGACTTAATCTCAATCGTTGACTTGATTAATTTGATGGTTGAGATTAAAGTTGATTTTTAATTAAATATGGCGGTTGGATTTGTAAAAAAGGGCGGTTGGAATTGACGGTTATTGATAAGGCACTTTTGTATGCTGTTTTAAGTCCTTTACACTGCTTAGATGTCTAACATTTTAAGTATAAGATTACGCTTTTGGTGTAGTTTTGTATCTCAGGTTTATTAGAAGAGTTAGAACAAAAGTGCAACAAAAAGGCTGAATCTCGGAGCAAAGAACAACAAAGTTGACAAGAGCCGGAAAACCATGGACCGCGCGAGAAGTGTAGCGCGCGAGTATTGAGTCGCGCAGAGCAGAGGAAGCGATGATGTCAGCAACCAGCGACAAATCCGGAGCGATGACGTCATCACGCGCAAAGAATATTTCTAAGTCTGGTTTTTGAAGATAAAGATATTTCTAAGACTGATTTTTAGAGATAAAGATGATTTCCAAGATATTTTCTTGCCTACTTTCTAGTGGAAACCCTAGAAGGCAAGACTATAAATACAAAGCATGAAGAAAATCACAACAAGCCGGAAGAGAGAGAGAAATCAAGAGCTGCGGCGCAAGTCCGAGACGCGCGACTGACAACACGCAATCAGGCTATAGTTTCAACACTTGTTGTTTATCATACAGACTTTGAGATAAATATGTTCAGCATGTCTAGCTAACTTTTTGAATTCAGTTTAGACTTTGAAATATGAATAATATGTTTTGAGGTTTATTCTTAATGCATGACCTGTTTAGTATTATTACTCCGAGCATACTTGCATGATAATTAAGTTAGATAGTTAGGCGAAGCCTTTACCCGCAGCCCTAATTATAGAATCTATTATCTAATGTTAAACTATCAGAGATACGTTATAGTGAATGATAGGAGTAACACTAGAATAGTTAATCACTATTTTTACCGGATTCGTGGTTAATAAGGCTAGGTTGGGTAGTAATATCATATAGACTTTTACCGGAATATATGTGAAAGTTATTAAGTCTTTACCGAACCATAGCTTACGTGAACAATCAGTCATAGATCTTTAGAAACTCGTGATAAACATAGAGTTCATAGTGATAAGTCTAAGCTGAGCTCATCTCTGGTTTATTGTCTAACTCTCGTATTGTATTCTACGCGCCAGTAGTACTAGCGCACTCTTTTCTTTTACTTGCTTACTTACATTCACAAACCCCAATATTAGTTGTAGATAAAAGACAAACTTCTCACCGTTCCATGTGGATTCGACCCTTACTTGCCTAGACTATACTAAGGATGAGAGAGGGATAAATTTGCAGCACTCAACAACGTGCCGTCAGTTATCAATTTCAATCGTTAGACAAATAGAATTCAACGATTGAGATTGTGTCCTTCCGTTTCACAAAAACTTGAGTGTACTTTTCGAACTTAATCCAATGACTATAATACCCTAAACTGAGTGTAATACACTTGATTAACGGAATTTTGAGAACCAACGAAATCATTCCCTTAGTTATATTACGAAGCCTATAAACAACTAAACCATATCACATATACCAATCTAACCGATATTTTTATTTTAAATTCTATTAAGAATTCAAGATAACTGACCTCGTTTTTATGGGTTGGGCCGTTGGGCTTTTGTGAATTGGCAAATAAAGGAGGCCAAGTTATTACGGATAGTTTAGAAGGGTCAGGTTCCCTTAAGTTATTTGTAAAATTTTGTATTCACTTAGTTCTTTTGTCAATAGTGGTGACGCTCTCATTCTTATCCACACATATAAAGTTAGTGAGTAACATATATGTGGCCTGTGGGTCTTAATGGCGTCTCAAATGATCCTTACTCTAATTTGAGATCTTCAACTGCAAGAGGTCCAGAATATAAAAACACGAAAGCCTAACTCAATTGTAATCATATTTATAAAAAATAGTACGGTTAGAAACCATAAAAATGGAAGGTCAAATGACTACCGGATGTTGTTTATAAGTCATACCTCAAGATTTCGATTCTTAGTGGGTGCTATAGTAGTGGGGTTTTAGCGAGATGGATTCTTGGAAGTAAAAGAAAGTCCACAAGGGCTAGTCTAGTAGACATGAAGATTGTATTATAATTCACACGTCATAAATTTGATTCCTGGTGACCGCTAAAATAGTGGGGCTTTAGCAAAATAAGTTTTTGAAAGAAAAAGTCCACCAAGACTTGGAAGGTGTATTATAAGTCATATATTATGGACTCGATTTCTGGCGGGTGCTAAAAAAGTAAATGTTTAGCAGGGTAGGAATAAAAAAAATGACTACCCAAGGCTCCTGATTATTTTGGACTATCAAATTGGATTCAAAACTTGCTTATAGTTCGAAATGACATAATTTTAATTTACTGTGGGTAAGACTATATCCTTTTAATATTATTCAAAATTTATATTTTTTGAATTTGTCATAAATGAAATGATGTTCGGCAAAACGATATAATTGTGTTATTGAATATTTTAAAATGCCATCGTTTTGATTTTTGGCCGCAAGTTCTTATATGCAGCAAAGCGATCCCAATCCGTCAGATTTAACATTATAAGACTGGCCATTATTTTACGAACCCATTTCTGTCCACACATTGAGGGTTAACAGTCCAACAGAGATTGGATCACAAAATTCTAATTTGGTCTTGGTCTTGGTCTGTACCATTGTGCATTCGTAGTTCACAACGAAAAGGTTTCAGTGATGCAATATATTTATGCTAAATGATGAGCCATGATTAATAATTTAATATAATTATTGATTCAATAATTGAGGAAAAAGGTTTTGAATGACTATAAATCTATTCTGTATATAAAATAGGAAGGGTGATATTGATTGTTATGAGATGAAGCCACATTACTAAAATATTATTTATTAGAATACTTTATGGGTTGAGATCATGTGAGACATGATATATATGTAAGACAAGAGGACAAAATCTGAACCATTGATTTAAATAAATCGACGGTTGAGATTAAAATTGTATTTTAATTAAACTAGACGGTTGGATTTGTGAAAAACACGGGGCGGTTGGACTTGACGGTTATTTTACGTTAAATCTCAACCGTTATATTATAATTAATGAACGATCGAGATTGTGTCTTACCGTCTTACAAAAAGTTAATCGTCATCCTAGAACTTTACCCCTTTATAATATATTAATTTATAATAACCCACCCATTTACATGCACGTATTTTAATGTGCATCAAAACTAGTATTAGTGAAACCGTGAGATGCGATATCAGATTCTAATTTATAATTATTCGATTGATGAGATTCAAAGATATAAAATCACCTTTTGATTTTTACAAATCTAACCAATTAGTATTGTGATTTTACTTTATCTTCCAATGCTACAAAATATGGATTCCACATGAATACACGATCCTAACCCCAACATTTAATATTAATATACGTTAAACTCAACTTCTCAATATTCCGACAGTCAAAAACTTAAAATTATGAAAAAGCTAATGATCAGGTATGAGGTATTGCATGTCTTGCGCTTGCGCCTCTCGAGTCTCGATATCAAACCTTGTTCTATTGGCACATATAGTTATATATATTTGAATGTTTAGTAATGGTATGCATGTATATATATTTTAATAGAGATAGGATCAAGAGGGAGCAATAAGTTTCGATTGAGATTAAATTAGTTTTTAATTAAATTGAGTGGATGGATTTGTAGAAAATCCGGGCAGTTGGATTTGACTGTTATTTTTAGATTAAATTTCATCCATTGAGTTATTGATAATCAAAACAATTGAGATTGTATCTCACTTTTTACAGATACTTACACATCCTTCTCGAACTTTTCCTGTTTTAATATATTTAGATCAAATTTGTCAAATATATTCCTATTTCGGTCTTTATGGAAATACACATTGAATTCATCTATACAGTAACTAATACTCAATTTTTTACTTTGTTTATAATTATAAAAAGAGTTGAGAGCGACAAGACAGAGATTTACAACTAGCAATGCTAGCATGAGCTTCTGAGTTGATAGTAAATGTTCTGACTTCAAATGTTTACTAACAGCATCTCCAATGGAAGCTTCAATTATGTAAAAATGCCTATATGGCAACAAATATAGATAACAAGATACATGTTTTGCTCTCCAATGCATTAGGTTAGCTAATTATATTTTTACATATTCTTACTCTGACTCATCAAATTTGCTACTCAAACATTCAAATCTCTATTTTTTTCTACCAGCATCTCCAATGGAGTTATGCAAATTGATGATGTAAAATAGTATAAAATATTGGTTATGTATAATTTAGATAATGAAAAATAGAAAATGCTACAATGGGGTTATGTAAAAAGTTTAGGTTATGTAGTTGGAGATATGTAAAATTTAGGTATAAAAATTTAGAGAATGGGAATATGGATAGTAGATTTGAAGATCCAAATTCTACTTCTTTATAATTTTAGCTATTGCATTCATTTATACATAACCCATTGGAGAAAGCATTATGTATTTGCTTCTTCATTTTAAGTGCCACGTAAGCATATTTATACATATCAAGTGTTTTAGGTAATTGCATTGGAGATGCTCTAACTTATACATATCTTCAACCATTTGCATATAAATTATGCGTAACTCATAGGAGCAAATTGCTTTTTCCATCATTCAAATTTTACATAACCATTACATTAGTATATTTTAGAGAACCATTTTAACTATCACCATTGGAGATGTTCTAAGAGTATATAAATTTGACGTAAAACAATGGGGGGTTTAACCTAAATCAATATTTCTAAAATATGATAGGCTCCTTTACGAGTTTATGCAAATATATATAGGGAATACAAGACAGTGCAGTGCTGGTGGCCACCGGCCTCCTAAACATGCTAATAAATGTTGTATGTATGCATATGAATTTCATTCAACAACTTGAAAATCTTATATCCACAAAAATCAATCTCGTTTCATATATTGATGTTAATTTGTCTGTCTCACGCTCTCACTATCTTACGAGCTGGTCCATGGTTCATGGTCCACTGGTTGTGACAACAATGTAATGCACATCGTTGACGATGTCCCAAAACCGAATAAGTTCTCTCTGAATCCTCAAAGTCTTAAATCCTACATAAATAAAACAAAAATGTAAAACGGAACATAATTTATACATTTTAAAAGCCAACATTTTTGGTTCTTTAAATTCCGAAGAATAGAAAATGTACAGAAAAGGTGGCAATAAGGTAACTGGTGATGATTTTGTACATGTAAGTAGCAATTTTTGTAGCAACGTTGCAAGTATGGTGAAAAGGGCATAAACTGTGGCAGAGAGGTATGTGCAAATTACTGACTCTGCAAATCAAGACTCGCACTGGCAAACATTAAGATATAGACGCTGCTGATTTTTTGTGAGTATGTTTGTGCTCTGGTGCACAACTTGAACTTGGGGTGGAGGCCATTTTGTATTCTTTTGAGGTTGTTGGGTCCATGTTGTGAGCAAGTTGAGGCAAGCAGTCTGTAAGCATCGAGTCGAGTTGCTGTCAACTTTAATTTTGGTCATGTGACACTTGGAATTCAGCCTTTGATTTTGATGCTAATGAATATAACATTTTGGATTATTGTTGCATGAAATATATTATTTTATTTTGGGTACTGATTGTGATTTGGAATTGATTGCACAATTGGGCAACAGTGATCTTTGACAAATCAAAACAAGATGAGGATAAGATTAGAATTATTCATCTTTAGATGGCCTTTTTAGGTCTTTAAAACGGTCATGCGTAAAGGAGGGTTTTAAATTTGTTGAGATTGTTTGGGTTGCTAAAACGTGCTTATATTATTTTAGAGCTATTTCTTAGGTAAAGGATCAAATAAAACGAATTACATAGGTTATAAAATAAAATGTAATTATGACCGTTCGGTTTAATGATTTTACGGTCAGATTTAATCCTATGATATATTACATTTAAATAGTCAAAAGAATATATTATAAATTTCACATATCGAATATATTCAAAATATATCGTAATAATTATCATCTCCTCATTTTTTGATAACTGATTGACGATTTCTATTATTCGATTTTATATTCAATTTGATTCAACAAATTTTAGTAAGTCCTTGTAGTTGTGCGCATATCATCCACGCTACCCACACTTGCCTCACTGTTACCTCACTGTTACCTCACTGTTACCTCACTGTTACCTCACTGTTACGAACACTCAGAGCCAAAGCGATTGCATTGACGCTCACAAGGGGCTCAACAACATTCTCCTCTAGAATTTTGATAATTTGACCCTTTCTGACATTGATCCCATCATTAATCTCACCGTGTGCATGGCGGTTCCTCAGCTAGGGCTGCAAATGAGTCGAGTCGAGTCGAGTATTGGGTTGTTCAAGCTCGTCTCGTTTAATTTTGACGAGTTCGAGTTCGAGTCGAGTTTTTATCGAGTATTAAAAATCGTGTTCATACTCGTCTCGTTTAATTTTGACGAGTTCGAGCCGAGTTCGAGTTCTTATCGAGTATACCAAAAATAATATTTATAATACAAATACATAAATTTGAGTATTAAATGAATTCTAAACAATTATAAATATTTTTAAACAAATTAATTATAAATATAAAACAATTAAAACAAACTATCATTATATGTATTATAAATATCATATTCATATTCGAGTTATAAATGAGTATTTATCGAGTATTTGTCGAGTTTTTATCGAGTATCTTATCGAGCATCTATTCGAGTTGTTCACGAACATAAACGAGTCGAGTATGACCGTGTTCATGTTCGTCTCATTTATTAAACGAGTATCATAATTGTGTTCATACTCGACTCGTTTATTATCGAGCGAACATTGACCGAGTATTGACCGAGTATGTTAACGAGTAATTATCGAGTGTATCGACTCGCTTGCAGCCTTATCCTCAGCTCAGTCACAATTGCAATCGGGTTCAGTCCAGCATTCTCAGCCAGTGTATATGGAATAACTAGTTAGTAGCATGTTACATATTTGTGACTTACTTTGGTTCTGAATATATATATCTTTAGTTCATGAACCAAACGTATATAAATTCGGAACCATAATATTCATTATATCTTTCTTAGCTGAATTGATTTAACTCTAACCATGAACCAATTTATAATTAAGCAATGTTTCAAATATCTATGTTTTTGGTTCAGTATTAAGTGTCGTGTATTAATGAATAATAAAATAAGAAAATATATGGTTCAACATTTGGTTTCAAATGGTTCATGAACCGATTTACAGCAAATCATGAACCAACTTATAATTAAGCACTGTTTTAAGGCATCTTGCACATTTCTTCTTTTTTGACCTTCTGTGCACTGTTTATAAGCAAAACGAGTATTATAAACGAGTGGTCAACGGAATCGCAAACATGATTCATTAGTTGATATGATCTGGTTCATTAACTAACATTCTACATGCTAGGTGATGCAATTGTAAAAATTCACCATAGTGCTCTCGGTCGACGGACGAATTCAATATGGATAGTAAATGCGCTCCGAGTTTGAGATTGATTCACCTCGATAATTCAGTCGTTTGTTACCTAGTATCAAGGAAACCGATCAAATCTCGTAAATCTTTAGTAACTAATTTATCCTTTTGAATAATTTATTTTATATTTAATGATTAAATTTTAATTATATTTACAAATTCATTTTAAATCATAACCATTCATTTGTTTGAATCGGATGATTTGGATTAGGTTTTATTTTACATCTAGGATGTTCGTTTCACCATTCATTTTTATTTTTCTCACCACTAAAAATCGAACTCGAATTGGGTTCAATGATTGACATTTAAAAGGACTGCTCCTGCTAAAAATTTTCGATAGCGGTTATAATGGGTACAAATCGTATTAAGATCACATACATGAAAATCCTATTCTAATCATTGGTAGAACAGGTCACTACGGACACCTTCACCCAATCATCGACAAGCATGTATTATCCATTCAAGCGCGTGTGTCTCTCCGTTCTGCATACGCGATCACTCCATTCTAAAAACATCGACACGAACAATCCCCACATCCAAAGTCTAGCAAGGAAGAAAACCTCCTGCAAGATGCACACACAATCTCCTCTCACGGGCGGGAGGAAAGAAAAATCTCCTCGCACAAAACGAGAGAAAAGAACTACAAACCTCCCACAACAGACGATCATTTCTCACAAAAGGACTGCTCCTGCTAATTTAACTAATCCGTGATGATTAAAAATCATATTCTATTGGAAATGCCCATTTCAAAAAATTCACTTGTGACTTGTTCCATTACTCCTTTCAGTATTTGACCAATGACCACTCAAAAGTTTACTCCCGTTTATTTGCTTATAATTTCTCGTTAACCAATTTTTATTTAATAAAATTACTAATTTTTATAATAAACACCCAAAACATCAGTATACGAATATACACTTTAGGTTTGGAAGCACAAATTAAATTAATATGATGCAAACAAGTGAAACTTGCAATGTGCATCATAAAATATATAATAACGATCATCCAAAAACATGTGAAACATCTAGAAAGGAATATATTTTATTGATTGAATATAACAATGATATATTGAGTTCATATAAGACTAAGTATGACTAATAATAGAGCGAGAATAAATAAGACCGTAGCCAAAAAGAAGGATAAGCAATTAATAACGTCAAAATTAATGTGATTTATCCTTAACACCCCCCTCAATTTGGTCTGACGCAGCGATTGAGATTGCACTTCAAATATTTGAACAATGGTCACAGTAGATAGATCTGGCTGGAAATCACGTCTTAGCATAAACAAAAGTTGAGGAAAATCATCTCAACAAAGTTGGAGGGAAAACATCTCACACCGTAAATAAGATGGACAGAAAGCATGTCTCATCAATAATAAATGTTACAAGAGTAGCTTAGTGACATGAGTGGTGAAATCACGATAGACAATGACGGCTTGACCAAACAATTTTTTGAATTACTCAAAAAGCATACTGAACAATTAGATCGGTGTTGTTGTTTGATATGTATGAAAGTGCGACGAATCAAGGGGCTAGAGAAGCGAACGCTATTAAAAGAAAGCTGTCAGAATCTACAGATCTGACGAGGCAACATGGTCTACCCTCTAAAATCAATACTTCACCAAATGAGATAAAAATGGGATCGATTGAAAGATCAGAATGAGATCTAAAAAAAATTGAAATCATTTTTTAGAAAATATGAATGGAAAGGATAAGATCTTAATTTGTTAATGTCGCTCTGTGACTTGGATAAAGAGAACAACAACAATATTTTCTCTCTCTCCTAACTTCAAATAGATCTGAACGAGATGGAATGAAAAAAAGAATATTAGCTAGTGTGGCGGTGATGCGCTAATAGAGGCAGACGTCACCAACGCTAAAGCGGAAGCAAAAAAAGAAAATTTCAGGATCTAAATGTGGTCTGATGCCATGTGAAACATCTATAAAGGAATGTATTTTATTGATTGAATATAACAACGAGACATTGAGTTTATATAATACTAAGTAAGACTAATAATAAAGCGAGGATAAATGAGACCTAACCAAAAAGAAGGATAGCAATTAATAACGTCAAATTTAATGTGATTTTATCCTTAACAAAACATAATCAACTATAAAAATTTGGAGAGTTTTTGATACAGAACAGAGGACGCTAAGTTTTTTGAACAAAATGGATCATCCTAAGAAGGTGCACGTTAGAGATGCATTTTAGCTGTTTTCGAACTCCCGGTGTCAGAATTGGGCTCATAATACCTTGTTTCGAAGAGAACGACGAGCCTGTCAGGACTCACCAGCTTTGCTTGTGTTATATGGTATTTTTTTGGCTTTCGAGATCGTTTACTATTTTATTTCTATTTTTTAATTTTTTGAATATTTTCCATTATTTTTCTGATTGTGTTTTAGGGTTTTTTGTCTCCCTAAAAGGGGAACTTGGCTACGATTATTAAACGGTTGATTTTGAGTTTTAATAAAATTTCTAGGGTTTTTTCCTATTGGTGTTCTTCCACGCACGTACCATGCATCAGTTTTTCAATCTATCATTTGAGTTGTTCTTGTGAGATTTTTTATTTTATTTAGTAGTGAGTTGTGAGAAAAATGAGAGTGTTGTGACTTTATTTTTCAATATGATTGATCCTTCATCGCTAATAATTAACTTTTCAATATTTTATGTTAGAATTACAATAAATGAATTTCGTACTCAAGCGGTGATGAATTCAGGGCGACTCGAACTCGAATTCTCTTAATTAAATATGAAAATTGTAATCGCTAAGCTACCACTCAATCTGTTACGAAAGTTTTCTTGCTATGGTGTCATTTGGATAATTGGATGTCTGCTACATGAGCAAACGAGGCAAACGAATTAAAGTTTAATGTACAAGCTTGAATTGCTTTATAAGGGTGAAAATGCATATTAAGCTAGAGTTTATTTTCCGCTCGAACCTTATTTAATTAGTTTTATAAAAAAAATCCCGCCCTTATTTAGAATCTAATACGGCCTTAACAATTGTAGCGTATATTTGGTGCAGGCAAAATCATGCGTTTTTTGAAATAAACAGGGGAAGGATTGAATCACCAACCTCTGATAGATGATCGCTAGACCGTTAAGCTACATCTATATTATATATAGGACTAATTGTAGAAATTCACCTAAAAGGGAAACTATAAAAATCACCCTTTTAATGTAATATTGCTGTATTCCTGTATTCCTGTTGTTCTCTTGGAGGGTTCGTTCTTCATCTATGCGAAAGAGACATGCACGCTTGATGCTGTCGATTGTGGGTTGGATGTCAGTTGCTGTGACCAGAGCTTCAAATGATTAGAATAGATATCATGTATACGATCTCTAAGAATTGTACCCAATATAACCGCTATCGAAAAAAAATGTAATATTGCTGAAAAACGCATCTATAACTACGTCTGATCATCATACATATAGTTGGTGCATCATAATATAAATATTAGCATTATGGTAAATGTAATACATTTAACGAAAAGAGTTAGGTTCGAGAGGGATATATAAGTTTTGTAAGACCGAAGGATGTGATCTCAATCGTTGATTTTAAATTAATCCAGCAATTGAGATTAAATTGATTTTTAATTTAAATAGGTAGTTGAATGTGCAAAATACACGGGCGGTTGAGAGATGATTGTTATCAATAATAACCGTTGAATAATTAGAAATTCACGATTGAGATGATGTCCTACAATCCCACGAAACTATAAGCGTCCCTCTTGCTCCTTTTCCCTAACGAAACAATACAATGGTGGTGTATTACTAACAAGGTTATAGATATAGTTTTTGCAATATCACATTTTGATAATATTTTTATGCAAATTCACTGAAATTGATAATTTTTAGATTTAAAAGCCATTAGTTTCAAATGTAAACAAGTACCCTAGACATGACTACTGAGAGCTACTTATTTTTCTCCGTTATTCCTTAAGCTCTACCGTGAGGCCCCAGTCATATTCATAGTACTAGAGAATAAAGGAAGTCTCACTCATATCCATAATATATATCTTCTGCATTAAATGTGGATTGAGATTATTCAATGCCATCCCGAGTTAAATTGATGTCAAAACAACGTTTAATAAAGGAAAGTGTTTTGAGAGGGAAAATTAAGCTATGTAGATTTAAACTTAATTGCTTATTAATAGAAGTTATTACTCTTTCTGTCTCGTTAGTTTTTGTGTGTCCCAAAATATATTTTACGTTTTCATAAATGGACATTCTCCTTTTTTACTCTCATATTAATTTTTCTTACTTTATTTATTTTTAACTTCTATCATCATTTATTATCCATCAAATCATCTTTCTTCATTTATTATCTTCATACATTCAATTTTCTTAATTTCCGTGCCCAATACCAAACATTCATTATAATAAGGGACGAAGGAGGTACAAAACTGTATTGTACTATAACACGCATTTGATTTGTTTGCATCAGGATATTAAAATTACTAATTATTTTGATATTATTGGCATCCATTTAAGTTCAAGGTAGCTTAAATGAAAAATAAGAAAGTCCCAACTCTAATTTTAAAAATTGAGGAAGTCACATATGATATTTTGAAAATCAAGAAAAATCATCATCTATAAGGCTCCGTTTAGTTGCATGGAAAATAGGTGGAAAAGAAAATTTGATGAAAAATTTAAATGAAAATATTTGTGTGTGCTTGGTTTATTAAAAAAATGAAAAAATAACAATTGAAACAATATACACCTTTCGACCCAATTTCTCATGAAAAATTACTTTCTTTTACATTTTCCCTTCAAATTTTCTTTCTACTACTTTTTCACGCATCCAAATCGAAGAAAATTGGGAAACTCTGACTTCATTTAGAATCAACTGATAATCCAATCTCAATCCTGGATATTTTGAATCAATACAGTCCAAGCAAAATAATTATTGGGGTCAATTACAATACCTTTTATTATGAATTACATAATTATATTTGTGCCAATGGTTTAAGTTCTACAAGGAAAAACACGTTTTTGCGAGACAAAAATACATTTTATCAATCGTTGATATTGATAACCATCATTTTAACCGTCCGTGTATTTTACTTTTTTCGTCACTTATTTAATTCAAAATTAATTTAATTTCATCCGTCAAATCAATGAAAATCAATGGTCGAAATGATGTCATCATGTCTTACAACACTTTAATGTCCTTCAAGATCCGAACTCGGTGCCAATAATATCATCAAATACATCCATCTATAAATCAAAAATAATACCTTCCTTCTGAGACACGTCCTTTGAAACAGGAACAGCTCATTCATATGCATCATTTACATTATTGGATTACCAAATTTGATTGGGAAACTAAAGGCCAAAATCAATAAATTTATTCAGCTTTTTTCTAGCACCACAAAACACGACATGTATTGCCCCCCAAATGGATACTTCGCCAGTTCTCAGTCACTCTCTCGTACGGTAAATGACTTCTAATGTCTGAACCGGATAACCTTAATTACTAGAAATATCATCAGTGAAATCATGCATTTTGAAAATTTTGGAACATTTAGCTCTCCATCTTAGAAGGAAGAAAACACATTCAGAATTGACCCTAAAATTTTATCTATATATATAGTAGTGTTGAAACTTGAAAGCATCAAGAGATGTAGTAATGTTGAATATGTTGATTTCATTCAATTAAAACAACAAGATTTCAAATAATGAGAAAACAAAGTGAAATACAACCATGAAGTCAGGCAAATAATTTAATTGCACAATTTACATATATTCGAATATAAAAGCAATAGCACCCTATGCCAAGTACAAGTCTCTAAAACCCTCATATCTAGAGAGAGTGAAATTTATCAGTATATGCCAGTTGTGGTAGTCGTTGGCATCCTTAGCTACTGTCCTTCCCATTACTACTACATATAACAACTTGGACGATCTAACATCCAAGACCGGCCTGCAGGAACAACTAAAACAGCCGGCAGCCGTTTTGCTTGTGAAAGTTAGAGTATTTGAGAGGATATACATAATAATGTTGGCTGTACTCCAACCACTGGGAAACTTAAATGAGCACACTACTGGCACACAGCAATCAGTTGAAATAGAGGATTTCTCTATCATCGGTGATGATGAGTTTCCTGACCTTTCTTCAGGGAACCTGCTTGAGAGTATCGACTTTGATGACCTATTTAGTGACGGTGATGTACTTCCAGATCTGGAAATGGATACCAAACTCATGGCCGACTTTTCTCTCAGTAGCGGCGAAGATTACTACTCGGACATAAATACCATCAACACTGCATCAGTGGAGAAAACATCAGAAGACAGTGGTGGTCAGAGCTTTGGCATGGGTTCCATCGAATCAGGCTTCATGTACAGCTTGGATAATACAGCCTGTGTAACTAGTCTAAGTGACGAGGAAATGGTTAGCAGGAGAGATCCAGATCCATCATTGACAACGAAGGAAGATTTGATACCATCGTCGAAGAAAGATGAGAATAGTAACCGGCATTCCAAAGTGAATAGAAGCAGTCATAAACCATTAGGTGTATCATCAAAAGGAACTAGCAAGGAGGTTTTACAAGGAAAGAGGAAAGTAAAGGTATCCTTTCTATCTCTTTTCCTAGGGCTTTCTGCATACAGATCTATCGAATTTTTCATTGGTTGATGCCTTTGAGAAGCCTTCAATGCTCAAGTACACCTTATAATTGTACTTCTAGTAAGAGGTTTTGCCACAATATATCCATATTTTTGTTACTCTAAGTATTATTATTATTGTCTTAAATTTAGATGTCTTCAAGCTCTAAAAATAATCTTAATCAACAACTCCAATCATTTACCAGATTGGTGAATGATTGTGTTTTGAAACCCATTTTTATGTGTTGAAATGTGTGTCTGTGCAAAAGGTGGATTGGACGCCAGAGCTGCACAGAAGGTTTGTACAAGCAGTGGAGCAGCTGGGCGTGGATAAGGCAGTCCCTTCAAGAATTTTGGAAATAATGGGAATTGATTGTCTCACTCGCCATAACATTGCTAGCCATCTTCAAGTAAGTCCTAGTTTTAAACAACCCTAATCTTATATGGTTCCTAACTAACACTTTAGTATGCTACACACGTGGTTTATATAACATAAGAAAAACACCCAGTTCAGTTGTACCCAAAGTAACTGGAATTCGCTTGGAACAAGTAGGTCACATGAGCATAGTGTTCACATGACTTGTCTAAATAGTACACCAGATCTAGTGGGAAAATAAAACCTAGGTTTGCTCTAACTAGTGTAACATACTAACCATCTTTGGTTTGTGACTGTTTGCTGCAGAAATATAGATCTCATAGAAAACACTTGCTTGCAAGGGAAGCTGAGGCAGCTAGCTGGAGCCAAAGACGTCATGCTTACGCGCCAGTCACGGGAGGAGCAGTTCTTGGGAAACGAGAACGTGGTAATCCATGGCTTGTACGAAGTGAAGGGTTCCCGCATACGACCCCACAACTGCCAGTGGTAAGCCACAGCCATAGTAATAGACCCTTTCACGTATGGGGTCACCCATCAGTCGACCAGTCATCATTGAGGCCAGTATGGCCAAAGCCTCAGCCTCATTCATCTTCTTCTCCTCCACATCCAATATGGCCTTCTCCGCCTCATTATCAGAACTCATCAACATATTGGCAGAACCCACATATCGTCGCCGGCCAGCATGTATGAAAGACCTTTAAATCAATCAATACCCATGCATTACTTGAAATTAGAATAAACATTGCAGGTTACACTCTAATATTTTTGAGTATCACAGATAACACTCTAATATTTTTGAGTATCACAGATAAAAAATGGATTGAGCCAAGGCGCCCCTTGCTTTCCACCATCATTTGGAACAATGGTAAGCCTCAAAAAAATTAAAAGTTCTCAGTTCAAAGGAATGATTTGCACCCTATTTACCATTTACATTATTTTGTTATTTTCGGTCTAAACGGAGGCCCTACTACTGAAATGCAGAGATTTCCAGTTCAACCCATCCATGGATTTCCACCCCATGCAATTTACAAGATTGAACCCAGTGGCAGTGGATCTCCTCTAGGAAAATTACGCCTTAATCCACTTTTAGAATTGCATCCGGTAAGATTCAAGCTTGAGCATATGATATACGTACATATAGTCTTTTCATTTTAAATGTAATTTCAACTATGTTGCTAGCTATAACTTGATTATGAATAAATTTACAGTCTAAAGAATGCTTAGACGCGGCCATTGGAGACGTTTTATCAAAACCATGGCTCCCACTTCCTATAGGCCTAAAACCTCCGGAGCTGGATAGTGTTATAGGAGAGTTGCAGCGCAATGGCGTTGCCAACATCCCACCTTCGTGTTCTTAAGCACGAACCAATTCGACGACATCTCTTGGTGCATTATTAGATTTTCCAGTCCAGTTCATCTTGTACTGCCACCCTACTTTTGTTATTTTTCTACCCTGCTTTTTATATCCCTCATTTGCTGGCCCTTGAAATCTTTATATGTTGTCGTGGGCATGAACTTCGGGTATTTTGTTAACATGAGCTTTTGAGTTGTTTGTGTTCTATCAAATAAGTGAGTTTGAAGGGTATTTTATTTGAGATCGTAAGACACAATAACTGTTAAAATTGAATCGATGTGATTACATTATATATTATGCACAGCTTTAGTCAGCTTTTCTTCAAAGGTCTTCTCCAATGGAAACGTTTCAGCGAGATGTTTGGTTAAAGAAAATTTGTTATCCTTAGAGTGGAATAGCAAATTGATTCTTCCAAAACCTAGCTAGGGTAACATACATTACACAAACTATATATAAAAATTCGGTATATTGTTTCAGTTGTAATTTGTTAAGTCGTGAAATAAAATCCAGCAACTAATTTCCACATTTTGAATATAAATATTTAGGATTTTAATTTGGTTGTCAAACCAAACATTCTTACAAATGGATGGTTCATCATTTTTCATGATTCCTTTCCTATTGCAGATTCATTCTCAACATAAACAAAGTTTATCCTTTTACGAATCACATTCCGTAAGTTTATAATTCTTGTCACAGTAGATCATTCGAAGGGAATTTAGTGGAATTACGAAATTCTCTCAACGCATGTTGGGTGCAACACCGTGTCAGTTGAGACGTGGAAAAATGCTAGCCATTTGAATATATGGTTACACGCCATAGCGAAGGGCTATATGTGCATGGAAGTACCCCAGAATCCAAATATCATATGAAGCCTAATTCAAGGGGCGCAGCTCGAGTCATTTCATGCGCCCACACCCGCATTATAATCCATACTTTTAAATCATTATGGTCCCATATGAATGTATAAAAATATGTATTGTAAAACACACGACATATAAAGCAATGAAGCTTTAAAAGGATGTTACGGATAACGTCAATTCAACTGAATTCACTCATCCTACTGTTTAATTTGAGTCTGATTCAATCATTTGCTAAAAGGGTTTTATATAAGTATTAATAATATTTTTGAATGTCACATACACCCTAAATACTTGATCCATTAAAAATGAAAAATATTCTATTTGACAAAAATATTTTTAAAGCATATGTCTTTGTCTTTATTATTAAAAAAGAAAACATCACGGGTAAAGTTTTAGCTGGAAATCAAAACAAAAATATATTTATGAAAGAGAATCAGTTTCTTCTTTAATCTGGGAATGAAACATTCTTAAAGAATGAAAAATGCATATAATTTATTTAACAGATACACAATGCGAACGAGAGAAAAGCTTTGACCATCTGGTCAGCTTCATAAAAACAACAACAATATTATTATTATTACTATTATATTGCAATGAAAAAGAAGGTATGCAGATTTGTAGTTGCTCCCCTGCAATCACGGAATTCTTTAACGCGAAATTAATGGAAACGTATTTGTAACATTCATCAAAAGTGTATTTCTTTATTAAACAGCTGAAATCAGATTTAGTTAGCTCCAACAAAAGTAGCAAATCAGATCCTATGTAACCACTTCTCAATTAAGAATACCAGTTAGTTTGACCTGCTGTCGGTTGACAGTTAAATTAGTTGACCAATCGTACCACCTTTCACTCTCCACAATCTCCGCCGTGAAACCCCTTATTCAAACTTCCCCTCTATAAAGTTTGGTCTCAAAAAATAATCTATCCATTCCAACTCCAAGCCTCTCTCTAGCTAACTCTCACTAACTTTGCATCTATACCATGGCTTCCCACGGAAAAGTACTTCAAATGTTCTTCTTGGTTATCTTCGTAGTTGCATGTTCAATCAACTCTTTTAATGTTGAAGCCAGGGAGAGTGTGTTCTTTAGTAAGATGAAACCGGTTCGACGATACTCCCAACTGGTATCTTCTTCCAAACCAGCTATTGCACCTCAAACTTCAGTAGAAGTCACTCCAGCTCCAGCTCCAGCACCAGCGTTGTCTGATGTTGAATCCCCTAGCGAAAATTATGTCTACGGGTTTTATAACCGAGAAGTTGGGGAATTCCCTGTGGCAACGACCGAAACATATGCTAAGAAGGTAGAGAAGATAAGCGGAGGAGATGAACTCATGGATAATGACGTTAGGTTTAGCTCCCAAGATGAGAATCATAGATATAACAACTACGAAAATGAGTACACTCGCAACGACCGAAACGTCAACCAGTACCGTAACTTCCGAAGGGGATATGGAAGCAACAACAATGTCCATAACTATAAGTACACGAGGAGCTATGACGACAGTGACAACAGGTACTCAACTGACAATAATTATGCCGAATACAACAATGATCAGTATAACACCGATGAGAACAAATACTACACTGATAACTTTGAGAGAGTGAATCCAAGGGAAAATGGCGAAAGGAGATTTGTTGACAACGGAAGATACTATAGAGGTGATGGATACTATAGAAACAATGAGAGTGCAAATCAGTATAACCCTGCGGAAGAGTATGAAGGTGTGTACCAGCCTTGAAGAGAGTTTTGGTTTGGTCGTACGCAAATTCGAGACTTGATTTTCTATTACAATTCGTTGTACTAGTAATTACTCCCGTAACTGATACTGTGGAGGCTTCACTTGTATCTTATTTTATATGATGTTTGATGTTTAAAAATTCAGAATCTTATTTTTTTCAATATTAATACGTATTACTCCCTCCGTCCCATAATGTTTGTCCACTTTCTATTTTGGGTGTCCCCTTAAGTTTGTCCACTTTACTTTATTCTCTACCACATATTCTACTTTTTACTCATTTAAGTATTAATCATTTATTCTCAACGACACATTTTATACCTTCTTTCTACCTTAATCACCGTGTGTTTTGTACTTTTGGACAAACAAAATGGGACAGAGGGAGTAATCAAGGGAGTTGTTACTCCCACCTCCCAAAGACAAAATACCCATAACAAGTTTACCATTTTACCCTTCATTCAAATCATAATTATTCTTAAGTCATTTACTTATTTGTACCTTGTTTAATTGTATTAAATGTTAATATTTTTAATTCTAATTTTTTTTATTTTAATTATTAAATATTGTTGCAATTTTTAAATACTTTAAAAAATCAACAAAAATATAATTAACATTAAAAATAATTTAATATAACTATTTACTATTATTAGTATTTTAGAAAATGCTACGAACAATTAAAACGCCATAAGCACATTTATTCATATACTAGTCAAATAAAACATAAAAGCAGTCCAACTACTAGTAATTTCTTGACCACAATACTTAAAAAAGTAATTCTGTAAAATTTGCATGCATTTGTCACATCGCTAGTCAAAATTAATAATGTATTTCATACACCCACACATGTAAATGCGACAACTACCATACACTACAAAATAAAAAGTAAATGATTTTCCAAAAAAATTGCATGCATTTGCCACATCACCGGTCCAAAATAAATAATTCTGTAAAATTTGCATGCATTTGAGTTCATAAATTAAAATAAAAAAATACATAAAAGTATGACATTTTTAAATTTAAGCAGATTTTAAATAATTTTATGTTCTAATTTGTATAATATATATTTAAATAAAATATAAAATATCAGAAATTTTATAATTATGCTACAGTAAAAACAAAATAGAATTATTATAGTGTAAGTAAGTGTGAAAAAAGAAAAGTAAATAAAATGAGAGGAGGGTATAATTGGAAGAAAGAGGGATTTTGAGGGAGGTGTTTTGTCATGGGGGTGCAAGTAACACTAGCCGTAATCAACTATCGAAATAGTAACAAAAGGCCACGCTCGATTCTCGACCTCTTTTTATTTTTTAATAATTACTTTCTTTGTAAAAAACATTATTTCAAATTTACATTATTATCATTATTTATGATGGCTGACATTATATTTTAATATTAATGAATAGTTAACAAAAAAATTAATTATTTGTTTACATTAAAAAGGTCAAGAGAAACATTTTACATCATTGTAATTGTTGATAACCATCGATTTCAACCGTGTATGTTGCAATTTCAGACACCTCTTTTAATTAATAACTAATTTAAATTCAACAGTTAGATTCAAGATAAAATATTCTGTCATTTGCTCACATTATATTATAAAAATAAAAAAATGTTTTTTATAATAAACAAAAAATATTAATAAATCACTGAGTTCGAACCCTGAAGAGCTCGTCATCATTGCAGCAACTCGCTCTACCAGCCATGTCGCCTCCTTACGATAACACCGCAGCCGATGCCTCGAACAGGGCGCCGCCGGATATAGACCTCAAGAAGAAGGATCAAAAAAAGGACAAAGATTTGGTAATTGTTTGAATGGATTGAGAAATCGTTGAATCGGTTGTTTCTCTCAGTTTCCACTAGCCCTAAATTATCACTTAAGTTGATTTAAAATTATGGATATTTATGCAGTTTGAGGAGGGTTTGGCTCTGAAGCAGCTACTGGAGTTGTAAATGTGATGTAAATGAGAATTTGTTATGGGAAGCTGTTGAGAACATGAGGTTATTGTGAATTTGTTACTTGTCTTGACTACCTGAATCAGTATCATCAAGCCACTTATTTGAATTATAGACAGAAAGTAGGGGCGCCAACGAGTCAATGACTTCAGTTTTCTTAAGCCTTTTAAGTTTCTGCATTCGCATTATGCAACTCTTAAAGTGTTTTATGAGACCATGGCTGATTTGGATGAAAAGGTATTATTAAGAGTACTTTAATCTCGCTTCCTTTGTTGCAAGAGATATAGAATGAATGCATAGTATCACTTAGTTGCAACTAGAGCTCCTTTATTTTTACAAAAATTTAGAGTGCTTGATTGGATTAAATGTCCTCGTAAATCTATGATCATTGTAACAGACTAGCGGATTCATTATCAGTTTATTCCTATCAGGAAAGCTTGAAATTTAGGCTGCTTGTATCTAATGGTGATATTGGCTCGTGGGACCATGAATATGTCAGGTATCCAAATTGTTGCTCTATTTCTTCTGGTATCTTGAGTCCTTGACCCATATATAGTTACTAAGATGAAAAAATGGAAGTTTGCTGATCTGGTAGTTTCATGCTTGTTGAAAATTGTCGACATCCTTCATGTGAAAATTATCCTTTTTTTCTGAAAATTATACTCAGAACAAAATTTAATCATGCATGCTCATTGATCTGGTGAAAGACATCAGTAATCTGAAATTTTCTCTGCAGGAAAATGTGGACGCCATTGCTGAAGTGTCCAAGCCATTTCATCAAAAAAATCAGAAAATACTCTAACATTAACTTGCTTTCATGTACATATGCTGGGACAGGGAATGTACTCTACGTATGTTTTAAAAAATGAATTTGCGTTCTCCTGAATTGAATGGTATTTTCACCGAGGGCTTACAGTTCTTGTTTCATGCACTGCTTCTTACACTGTTATTTTACTTTGTGGGTAGGCGCAAAACCTCTTAGGTCATTGCACACAGCACCTTGAGAAGATTGAAACTCATATGGGACAAGCTGTACTTGGTATTGCCATGAAATCAATGGCCTAGGAACTTGGACTTGAGATGTCCATTCTTTCCTTGGAGCACCTTTTGCGGTACGGTGAACAAAACATTTGCCGTGTTGTGCCCTTGGCTCTTGCTCTTCTCTGTATGTCAAATCCTAAGGTGTGCAATTTGATGGCTAGTGATTATAGAAATTTTGTATGGAAAAAAAACAACATATCAAAGTGATCCTTGCACAGCTGGATGCAACTGATTGAATATTTCTCTCCTTCAGGTCAATATTATGGACACATTAAGCCGACTTAGTAATGACACTGATTCTGAAGTCGCCATGGTACCAGTGATTAGCGAGTTTTGAAGTCACCATTGTACCAGTGATGAGAGAATTTGTATTTCAGGCGTTGTTTTGAGGGCATATAATAACCCGTCAATTTCTGCAAGTGGCCGTCCTATCATTGGGCTTCATCAGTGATGGAACAAGTAATGCATGGATTGCTGGTGTCTTACGGAACCTCTGTAGTTATTACTATAAAGATCCCAACCTTCTCTTTTGGGTAACAGCCCTCAGTGTTTTAAATTAGAGCAACCTTCTATTGGAGGGTTCATGTCTTGAGGTGCTCCTGATGTTGGGAGATGCATGTGGAAGACTTGCTGAAGATTGAGGTATTCTATTGGAGGGGGTTGATTTTCATGTCTTGAGGTGCTCCTGATCGGTTCTTATTATCCCCACGAGTCATATTCTTGAGAATTTTTCGGAAATTTGCTTCTGGATGTTGCTTAAATGGCCCCAATCAAAAATCCTTTCCTGAAACCGACTTCATACATATGAACATGCTTTGTTAGTTGATTCTCATATTATTGCTATTGGATTAACCAACTGGATGCCTTTATGAACCTTTATGGCCATGATGTTTTGTTTATCCACGAATTTGTCAGTGTTGAAGGTGGACATCCTGAAAAGATGTTGATAATAACAGTTTTCTGTGGGTGGAATGTTCACTTATGTTTCTTAGCATCTTCCTACTGTGGTCACGCATTTCTTGACATGAAGGCGATCATCCTTGGGAAATATCGTTATGCTCCTGCTTGTTCTAGCCATGCAGGTGCGGTTGCTGATTAAAAATTATTACGTTGGTGTCTCTGTTTAACCTTAATGTTTCTTCTCATTGCTTAATTAAGAAATGCCTTGTTTCCTTGAATCGTGAAGTGACATTTGTATTATCAGCAGCCAAGAATGCTTTTAACAGTGGATGAGAATCTAAAACCATTTCCTGTGCTGTCAAAGTTGTTCAAGCTGTTAATACTGTTGGACAGGCTGGTCGGCCGAAGACAGTTGCAGGCCGGCTTCCAGACTCATAACATGCCAATCCACTTTACCGCCGAGGATAGGGCAGAGCTTGCCACAGAAAAGTAAGTTTCCACTGTATTATTGTGTTGCCCTTCATTGGTTGGTTTTATGCGACTGAGCGCTGGTATTTTCATGTTTGTTTCATGTACATTCATCTATCTGCCATTCTGGAAGGATTTGTTATTTTGAAGGAAAATCCTGTCTATAGGGAAGACTAGTAGAGTTCGAGCATTAACTTTCTTTATTTCTTAAGGTCTCATAAACATTACATTCCAACTCACACTACAGCTTATAATTAGTACTTTATTTCTAGTTTAGAACAACAGTTAGATTTAAGACTGATACAAACGACTAGCTAGTGACATGCATACCTTAAGTGTGACAGAAGAGAGTAAGCGAACATACTAAGAGCTACTGACTCATTTTATGTGGAAATGCTTGTCAGGAACAGAAGAGTAAAACCTTCCACTGTCATCCGCACGCCCGCATACCTCCCCTGCTTTCCGACTAGCTCTTACATCCTGTCCTTGACTAGACACTGAAGTAGCTGATGCAGGGCTCTTTCTCCTCCTCTCATTGTGCCCTGCCAAGCGCCTTCGACAACTGCGCTTCGACTCATCAAACTCTATAACCTCATGAAACCTGTAGTAAAACACTTACTCTTATTCGACATGTTTTTGTTTTGACTTTTGAGTGTTTTAGTATATTATTACCTACTGCATTGCTGACAAAAACGCTGCCTGATCCCGGCAACAAGAACAACTTGAGCCTTTGCATGAACTTCACACACCTTATGCCTTTTATGGTACGGCTTGGCCACGGTCAAGTCAGTGCTACACTTGTCCGCTTGACAGCACCTCACTCCCACTTTAATACAACCACTAGTCTTTCCTACTAGCCCTTGAACATGTTGTGATCCTGGCTTTTTGGTGGTCTTTAGATCATCCTCTTCGCTGCATGCGATCGCTGTAGCATCAACTGATTCACTCTTCACCTCTTTACTCATAATTGGGAAAAGGGTAACGAAAATGAGTTGTTGAGATGATGTGTGTTGGTGGTTGAAACCTCAAACTATGATGTGTTGTTTTTAACGTATATTGAACGAGTGAGTTATTGGAGAGGACCACGATGTCACAAATGGTTTGGTACGAATCGAATATTAAATTGCGTGTCCATTGATATTATACTTATTGATCTATTGTTGCTTTTATCAATGATATCAAAGAGTACGATATTGTTAAAAAGAATGATTTATACACCACAAACTCCAAATCATGATGCGTACCTGATGTTGCTATTTATATTATTTTTCATTCCTTGACACATTCGTGAAATTCAGCAGCTAAGAATATTTTAGCATTTTAATGAATTTCTATATATTTGAATGGTATGAAAAGTTAGTTGATAAATTGTCTAACTAGCCGAACGATTATTATTTTTAAGTATATATATTGTTTCATTTTGTGGTTGACTATTTCTCAATCACATTATATTATAGTTACATATTTGAATTACAAAACTTTTGTTTAAATTTAATTTATTAAACTCAAAACGAGGAAGAATAACATAGAAAACTAGTAATGGTGCAGTGCTGAGAGAATTAGTATTCAATACTTATTTTAATTGTAATTCCTTTTTTTAAATTATTCTTACGTCGCTCAAGGACCGGACAAACCACAGACTCAAGGCGGAGATGCACTAGAGAGGGCTTGAACCCCCAACCTTTGAGATCTCAGAGACCGGATGTCTGACAGCTAGGCCGCTACTCCTTGTGCAATTCCTTTAAAATTGTAATTCCTTTGACTTCTCCATGTGCAATCAATCTGCAATACTTTTTGGAATTAGTATGTTGTAATATTTAATTATTTAAAATTATTTTCTTTCCCTTCCTCTTTTTATCTCCACTAGTATTTTGACGCACATAAATATTAGTGCATAATTGCATATCTAATTTATGTAAGGTTTTTAACATATTACAATCAGAAAATGAGTAGAAGTAATTTATAGAAAAACAAAGGTTAATTTGGAAAAGTAGAATGTGGCTTCAACTCATAACCACTAATAAAGTTCATTGCGCTTTATTAATAGTAAGATTTTAAGAAAAACAAATGATAATTTGGAAAAGTGGAATGTGGCTTCAACTCATAACCGCTAATAAAGTCCCTTGCGCTTTATTAATAGTAAGATATGCTTTTCTCCTCTTTTCCTTCACGCCATGGACACAATAATATGTTTGTCATTTCAAACAACGGTTCTCAAAACGTTATCATTTTTGAAACTCAAATTTAAACTGATTATATATTCTAAATTACTAAAATCATAACTACTGATATTTTTCATAATTTTCCCTGAAAATATAGAAATTAGAATAGTTTACAACTATATAATCGTTTAATATTGAGTTCTACAGACTACAGGTAAACGTAATAAGGAAGTCTGAATATGACGAGACCAGGAGAACTCGTGAATAGGCAATGCCATTCGGCCCGGCCCAGCCCGGCCCGGCCCAAAACTTGAAGCCCGAGCCCGGCCCGGCCCTAATATTTACGGCCTATCACTATTCATCGGGCCGGGCCGGGCTTGGTAAAAATAATGAAGCCCGAGCCCAGCCCACAAGCCCGTTCAAATTTCAAATTTTAATTAAAATATAATTTTTAAATAATTTTTAAATAATAAAAAATACATAATAATTGAAATACAATTTTAAAAATATATTTTTTATGTCACATTATTTTTTAACTCATTTTTATTGTATTTTTAAGGTTTATTATAATAGAATCAGATAAAGTTCAGAGAACAAATGAATATATCTTTAAATATATTGAGATAATACGACTTCAATAGAAAAAAATATTAATTTAGAAAATAAGATTATACAAATAAATTCATATAAATGTTGAATTTAAAGAGTTTGTAAAATATATTATATAGTATGACTTTTTTATATTTATTCCACTATTGTATTGTTCGAAATATTAGTACGGTAAGGTCGGGCTTTGCGAGATGGGCCAATAGGTCGGGCCGGTGGGCCGGGCCCAAAGCCCGAGAATGAAGCCCAAGCCCGGCCTATCTGATATAGGGCTGGACTTCGATCGGGCTTTGGATGGACTCGACAGGACTGGGCTTGGATGGGCTTCGGGCCGGCCCATGGGCTTTTTTCGGCCCAGGGCCTAATGGCAATGCCTACTCGTGAATGGTGCTTGTCTGTCCCCACTAGTCAGTAGGTCGAGTTATCAAGACAAAGTAGGTTGTTTGTTTGGTGGGCCAGGTACGATTCTTCATAAGTAAAAAAGCATCAGACCGGTTATTACATGTGACGCGGACCATGCAAATGTCATTACCTGTCGCAAACGGATTGCCAAAGATCTATTTTATTGGATTTCGACCAATAAAACTGCGAAACGTAATGAGGTGCACTTAGATGGAGTGTTCGTGGTCGCGTTTTGCGGTTGTGTCGGGTCGTGTTGTGGTACAACAGCCAGAAGGGTAAGTAGTGACCAAGGACAGAGGATAAAGAAGACGTATATTTTGTAAATTTCAATCACTACCCATTGAGATTTAGGTTCGATTGAGTAAATATACTTTCAATTTTAAAATACTTATATAAATGTGATCAGTTTTGTTAATTTATTTACAAACAACACTACGCTTGCGTTTCACTGTTATCGCATCCTTCAATAATCAAACATGTAGTGTGAAGTTGTTAATATACCCATACCCTCTAAAATCACTTGAAAACTAGTCATTACATCTCAGTCGCAACTGTATAAATTATAAATAATATCATTATCAGTATTATCTTTGTGTCACAGTATGTGTTTTTTTGATTATTTATGAGGTATATAATAATAATAAAATATAAATATTTTGGGACGGGGGAGTATGGTTCAATTATTTAACAATGTCGTTTGCTTTGTGGGTGGCCAAGACAAGACTAAGGTTGTTGTAGGTTTCACTTCCAAAAAATTGTAAGAAAAAATATTGATGAGTTTATCTAGATTCTTGGCTATGTCAATAGTAGATATTTGTGGCTTGTGTGGATTGATTCAGATTCTAAAGTTGATGAGATGGGGAGAGATTATGTTCCAAAATTACATATTCTGTCAGTCTACAACGTAAGACATTGATCAGATTAATGTGTTAGAATTGGAAGGTTCGTGATGTAGGAATAATACATATCTGGAGAAACATAAATATCCGAATGATATTTGATCCCGGTATATGTATTTTAGATAAAAACAATTTCATATTTCTAGACATTATTATTTACATAATAATTGTCTAGAAAACAAAAAAACATTTCATATTTCCATGTAATTTTTTAGTCTTCTTAGGCACATTTATGTTGTTTATTTTTAGTTAAATCCCTATTATAAAAAGGGAGTACATGAATTGTATTTCGGAATCATCTCATTATCAATTAAATTATATTTCTTTAGTTTTATTTCTGATTTTCAGATTTATCCATTGCCTTTGTGCACCTTCGAGCTTCGGCTAGAAGTGAAACACCTTCGGGTTATCTTTATTTACGCTTCCGCTACGTCAGTTCGCTACCAATAAATTTACAGTAACTATAATGCATCAATTATTACTTCATAACAAGATATTAAGACAAGTTTGTTGGTAATTTTTACAAACTGTTCATTTACATATTTGTGATAAATCTCAATCGAATAGAGTTTCACAGTTTGGTTGCAAAACAGAAGGGACAAGTCATTGACTAGAGAGTAAAAATGAGGAAGAGCCTTTTCAGTTCAGGTCTCCAAATATTATCAACATAACTTGTGATAGAAAGAATCAGAAATCGAAAATCTTTTCCCATACACAGAAGATAAAAACTGTGTCAGAAGGTGTCCTAAGATTTTTATCATTTCATCAATTCTCTTTTCGTACAGACCCAAATCAACATAACAAAAACACCAAAACATAAGACTTCTGATTACAGAGTTGTGCCTTTTTTTCTTCTAAAAGTGTTGAGCTTTATATCATTCATACCAAGCCCAAGAGAACACACCAATTCCACGTTTTTTGGTATTGGGAAAGCCCTCCAAGTCCAGCCCAATGGAACCAATTGCACAGAAATTCAAGCCAATGAGTTCACATTTTTAGCACTCTGAAATTTATTGAATCACAAGCTAATTCTCATCCATCAAAGCCAACTAACTCCGGCTAAAATTAACAATCTTAAATTAGAGTCCAGCAAAAAAGTACACTATAAACTTCCAAGTTCCATCTCCATAAATTCTGATCCTTCTAGCAAAAATCAGAGACAGAATCTATTGGCCTTTCGCTAGCATCCCCTTCACCTCCTTCCGTTTTCGGTCCTTATTGACCGTATATTCAGGTTCGGTAGGGACAATGGGCAAATTTCAAGAACAGTTAAAGGAGAAGGCAAAGGAATTGCATTTGAAGGAGAAGGCGAAAGAGTTGAAGATTCTAATAAAGAAGGGAGCCAAAATTGTTGGGAAGACATGTAAGAAGGGATGGAACAAGGTCAAGAAAATGGCTAGCTAAGTGCATGTAAGCATAATTGAAATATGTACACATTGAATTCCATTCCATTACAATTAACACCTCATTTTTCCTTTCCATTACAAGAAAATGTGTATCTCGTTTGTGACTAGTTTTCATCTATCATGCTTTTCTCTTACGCCAAATCAAATTGGGTTGTGAATCTAACCAAATTGTACCAAAACCGTAGATTTGACTGAAAAAATCAATGATGACGTTAATTTTTTGGAAGATCAGTAGACACCATCCCGATTCTTGCTCATTGATAATATAGCTGATACAAATATCAATGATCTTCACAGATACAACAACTTAAATCGTAATTTTATAAGAACAAAACACATCAACTTTTCCCACTTTTTTCGAATTTTGTGAAATATTTTTCTAAAATGTTAATGATGTTTGAGAAAATTCACAATTTGAAGAATTTTCAATAAATACTCTTAAATTAATTTACTCGTTTTCACCAACTTTAACAAACCTAAAAATAGGAAAAAGGTTCTAAAGGAGACAACTAAAATTTTGTAAGACGGAGGGAAAACATCTCAACCGTTGATTTCTATCAATCCAACGGATGAGATTAAAAGTAAAAAACCTCCAAATCCAAACGCCCCGTTTTTTTCGCAAATCCAACCGCCAATTTTAATAAAACTAACTTTAATTTCAACCGTAAATTAATCAAATCAACGATTGAGATTTTATTCAACCGTCTCACAAATATTTGATGTCCTCCTGAAAATAAATCTAATTTCAACAAACCAGATCTACCGAACTAATAGAAATCAGGTAACGGCGTCGTTTGGGACGAACATCATCGGCGAATCTGACGAAAGATGCCCACATGAAGAACAAGATGTGTTCTTGTCTAATTGTTGAACGAGCGATTCTCGTCTGCCGATGAGCTCATCGACTCCGACCACCCACGATAGTATTTTTTACAGCTGATCTTCGCGCTTGGAGCTGCTAATTCGTCAACTAATGTAAGTTCAGATCAGTTCCTATCTTAGCGTTTATCTCTGATGCTCAATTTCATGACAACTAACCCTCTCCAGTTGATTTCACTTAACTTTAGTTTCAATTTTGATTTGATGATATTGTCTGAAATGCTAATCAGTTGACCAAGAAGTGAAAGATTTCATCTTTTGGGTATTTGCTCGTATTCGCACTCTCTACAAGAATTTCCATGTCCTTGAATTTAGGGTGTCTATATAACATTATTCAAGCTTATATGTATAATGTGTTTCAACAAGAATTACTCGACCATAGCGTTAATTGTGTAGTACCTGTAATGGTTTCTTGTGTTCTGTGTTTATGTTTGCTTCTTAGTTTTGAATTGAAATCGAAGATTTGTATTTAATTGTAACTGTATCCCAGTTCCCAGTTTTGATGGGTTTTTTCCTATGCAGTTAATGGCTCACCTCAGCTGTCCGAGCTGTTTAACCTGTGTTGATTTTCGACCAAGTGGTGGCTTAGTCTTATTTCAGAGTCGCATATTATTAAGTGAATCCGCTGGAGCAAGAATTAGGATTCCCAAACAATCTTTTTCTGTCAGATGCTCGGAAAACGCTGTTCAAAGTAAGCGTACTTGCAAGAATTGCAAAGGCTCCTTTGAGCCATCTTTAAATCATGCGCGGGCTTGCCGTTTTCATACTGCACATTTTGGGGGTGAGACTAGGAGAAAATTTGAAAGTGTTCATACAGGAGGCACTATGGATACTCCCGACTCTGGCAAGGTTCTTCAATACTGGCATTGTTGTGGCTCTGAAGATCCTTTTGACCCCGGATGCACCTCTGGCCCTCATTTTTCTTATGATGACTGAGGTCACAACTTATTCTCAAACCTTTATTTGATACACCCTTGTTCTATATCTGCAGTTACTTGTTGACTTTATGTTTTATACTGATTAGTTGCTAATGGCTACTTAGACTTGCGGAATATATTTATACTTTTTACATAATTTTTTGAGTAACTACAACCTTTAATACACGGTTCCAACTTAAGAGGTAAATTACATGCATTTACTTATCATTTTTCATGATTTTATAAAAATTTGCATGTATTCATGATTTTATAAAGATTTATGATACTATACAGAGAGATGTTAAATTTTTTTCACTGGACAACTGTTGATTACTGTTAGTCCAAAAATTATCATCAAATGATTTGGTGATCACTTTAGTCTTCAATACTTTATTGGAAAGTATTAATTGTTTAGTGAAATTAATTGTTTTTATCAATCTTATCTAGAGATTTATTTAATTGAGTTGCAAAGATTATGTATTTAAGGGTTAAGTTACAGAGATAGTTAAATTTTTTTGAGACGGATGAACTTAATTTTATTGTTAATTTCAATAATTTAACTGTTTTTTAATATTATTTTTTATTAAATTGGATTATTGTATTTCAAAAATCCTAACGGTTGAAATTGATAGTTTATTTAAAAAATTCCTCTATTTATTTAGTCGTCTTCATTGAACTTTACTCATGTATTTAATTATTTATATTCAAATCTTGCATTTATTGGCTAAGAATAAAGTTCAAAAATGACATCTAAATATATGTGAAACTGTAGGACATGATCTCGATCGATGATTATTAATAGTCCAACGGATGAGATTTTGTCCTTATAAAACCGTCAAACTCAACCGCTAGGATTTTTTGCAAATTTCAACCGCTCATTTAATAATAACCAACTTTAATTCAACCGTCAGATTTTTAATATCAACAACTAAAATTTAGTCCTTCCGTCTCACATATATTTAATGTCTCTTTAAAACTCAATCATATTGGCTAATTAATAATAGTAACAATCAAAGATGAAATCACATTATACCTGATTTGCTCTCTCGTATATATAAGCAGAAATATTTTGATACTGAGCCGTTTTAATGCTACAATATCCATTTCAGGCAAGCAAATCCAAATCCTTTTATCATAGAAAGTCCGAGTCGGCTTCACACTAAACCGACATACGAATTACATTTTATACAAATTGAACCGAAACGAGCTCGCAATCGAACCTTGATTTACAGAGGCCGAGGGGCGTTATCATCTCGTCCGGACTCTGGAGAATTCGATCGACCTCCGAAACCCTAGTTTCCGATTCGCAACAACAGTAAGGGATCAGCCATGGTGTTCATCACCGGACTTGATCGCAAAACCCTATCGCTCAATCTCAATCCAACCACCACCTCAGTACAAACCCTAAAACACCATATCCATCTCCAAACCCTAATTCCTGTAAGCCACCTACGCCTCATTCTTCCACCTGCGCAATCACTAACCTCCGTCGATGAATCCTTACTCTTGTCAACCCTCGGGATTCGAGATAGGTCGACTTTGGTGCTGCACGTTCCGTTGATGGGAGGTATGCAGGCGCCGGTGGTCTCCAAGCCGAGGCCGGAGTTTTTGAATTCAAGGCCGCCGCCGAATTACGTGGCGGGATTGGGACGTGGTGCTACTGGATTTACTACCAGATCGGATATTGGTCCGGCTAGGGCGCGCCGGATTTGCCTGCCGCGGGTGCGGTTGGAGCTGGAGCTGGAGTTGGAGTTGGGAGGGGGAGAGGGAAAGGAGGTGGTGAGGAGGAAGAAGGGGAGGATGGAGATGATGAGAAGGGGTATGATGAGAATCAGAAGTTTGATGAGTTTGAAGGGAATGATGTCGGGCTGTTTGCTTCTGCTGAGTATGACGAGGATGATAAGGAGGCGATGCCGTTTGGGAGGCAATTGATCAGAGGATGGATTCGAGGAGGAAGGATAGGAGGGAGGCTAGGTTGAAGGAGGAGATTGAGAAGTATAGGGCGTCAAATCCGAAGATTACTGAGCAGTTTGCGGATTTGAAGAGGAAGTTGTATACTTTGTCATCGGAAGAGTGGGATAAGATACCAGAGATTGGGGATTATTCGTCTAGGAATAAGAAGAAAAGGTTTGAGAGTTTTGTTCCTGTCCCTGACACACTGCTTGAGAAGGCTAGACAGGAGAAGGAACATGTTACTGCTTTGGATCCTAAAAGTAGGGCAGCTGGTGGGACCGAAACACCTTATTCTCAGACTCCTGTTACAGATCTTACCGCAGTTGGCGAAGGTAGAGGTACTGTTTTATCGTTAAAACTAGATAGGCTTTCTGATTCGGTTTCCGGTTTAACTGTTGTGGATCCAAAAGGGTATCTTACTGACCTTAAGAGTATGAAGATTACTAGTGATGCTGAAATTTCGGATATTAAAAAGGCTAGGTTGTTACTGAAGAGTGTTATTCAGACTAATCCTAAACATCCACCTGGTTGGATTGCTGCTGCGAGATTGGAAGAGGTTGCCGGTAAGATACAGGTGGCGAGGCAGTTAATTCAGAAAGGGTGCGAGAACTGTCCTAAAAATGAGGATGTTTGGCTAGAGGCTTGTAGGCTTGCAAGCCCGGATGAAGCAAAAGCTGTGATCGCAAGGGGCGTTAAGTCAATTCCAAACTCAGTGAAGCTGTGGTTACAGGCAGCTAAACTCGAGCACGATGATATTAATAAAAGCAGGGTCCTGCGGAAAGGGTTAGAAAACATACCTGATTCTGTACGACTGTGGAAGGCAGTTGTGGAGCTAGCGAATGAAGAAGATGCAAGGCTATTGCTGCAAAGAGCAGTAGAGTGTTGTCCACTGCATGTTGAACTGTGGCTTGCTCTTGCTCGTCTGGAAACATATGAGAATGCAAGGAAAGTTTTGAATAGGGCAAGGCAGCATTTACGCAAAGAGCCAGCAATTTGGATTACCGCTGCAAAACTGGAGGAGGCTAATGGGAACACATCAACGGTTGACAAGATTATAGACAGGGGTATCAAGTTTCTTCAAAACGAAGGCCTGGTTATTGACAGGGAGGAATGGATGAGAGAGGCTGAGGCTGCTGAACGGGCCGGTTCTGTTGCAACATGCCAAGCAATAATCCAATACTATCGGGGTTGGAGTGGAAGAAGAGGATCGGAAAAGAACTTGGGTTGCTGACGCTGAGGAGTGCAAGAAGAGAGGATCCATTGAGACAGCTAGAGCCATATATGCGCATGCCCTCACTGTTTTCCTCACTAAAAAGAGTATATGGCTTAAGGCAGCACAACTCGAGAAGAGCCATGGTACTAGGGAGTCACTGGATGCTTTGCTTCGTAAAGCTGTCAATTACAAGCCTGATGCTGAAGTATTGTGGCTGATGGGGGCTAAAGAAAAGTGGCTAGCTGGTGATGTTCCTGCTGCCAGAGCAATTCTTCAAGAAGCTTATGCAGCCATACCTAATTCAGAAGAGATCTGGCTTGCTGCTTTTAAGCTTGAGTTTGAGAACAACGAACCTGAGAGAGCGAGACGATTACTTTCTCGAGCCCGTGAAAAGGGAGGTACGGAAAGAGTATGGATGAAATCTGCCATTGTTGAAAGGGAGTTAGGCAATGTTGAAGAGGAGAGGAGACTTCTTGAGGAGGGCCTGAAGATATATCCTTCTTTTTTCAAATTACGGTTGATGTTTGGGCAGCTAGAAGAGCGACTTGGTAATATGGACAAAGCCAAGGGAGCCTATGAAGCTGGGCTTAAACACTGCCCTAATTGTATTCCTTTATGGTTGTCTCTTGCTAAGCTTGAAGAAAAGGTAAATGGGATGAGCAAGGCACGAGCAGTTCTGAACCAAGCCCGAAAAAAGAATCCTCAAAATCCCGAGCTTTGGCTTGCTGCTATTCGAGCTGAAGTAAGGCATGGAAACAAGA
The DNA here is from genome assembly GCA_006409495.1 of Sedum album. NCBI lineage: Eukaryota > Viridiplantae > Streptophyta > Magnoliopsida > Saxifragales > Crassulaceae > Sedum > Sedum album. The sequence continues at coordinate 43,340 of QZGG01000354.1, read as the reverse complement.
AAGAAGCTGATATACTGATGGCAAAGGCTTTACAAGAATGTCCTAATAGTGGTATTTTGTGGGCAGCTGCTATCGAGATGGTCCCTAGACCACAGAGGAAAACCAAGATTGCGGATGCGTTTAAGAAATGTGACCACGATCCTTATGTTATTGCTGTTGTTGCAAAATTCTTTTGGCATGACAGGTTGGTAGACAAAGCCAGGAATTGGCTTATCCGAGCTGTCACTTTTGCACCAGACATTGGTGACTTCTGGGCTTTGTATTACAAGTTTGAGCTCCAACATGGGAACGAAGATACACAGAAGGATGTAATAAATAAGTGTGTGGCTGCTGAACCAAAACATGGAGAAGTTTGGCAATCAGTGTCCAAAGCTGTGGAAAATTCTCACCAACCTATTGAGGCTATATTGAAGAAAGTGGTAGCTGCAATTGGGAGGGAAGAAGTCGCTAGCGAAAGTAACAAACAGTAGCTTATTGCTCGTGCAGTGGTACTTTACTAATTTTCTCCTTTTCATTCCATAAGTTTTTGTGAGTGACACTAGTTTGCCTTGCGGTACTTTGCTGTTCTGATCGCAATTCTCAAACTCTGTTTTTCGGGTGAAGACTGACACGTTTGATATGAATGTTTTAACGGCTTATACTGTTTTTTATTGTTGTTGCTACTTCCGATGTGCTATGTTTGTTCATTTTTCTTTTTAGGTTGCAATATATGTTGCATGAAATGCTGGGTAGTGCAAGGTCATTGTGAAGGGCTTTGTCTTATTAATCTGTGTTCTTTCATCTTTGTATATCTGGTTGACTTAGAAAAATGCTGTTGAGACTTGAGGCTGGTTTTCCATTTTCTTGCAGGTTGCTGCATGTCATTAAATATGCAGTGTTCGTGTCTATTGTAGCCTGCTTCGTCTTTGGATGTATGCAATATCATATCTTTAGGTTTCAGTGAAGTAATCTTCACCTCAAGATCCATTCACTAGTTATTTTACCAAAAACAACCTTTGGACTGTCATTTATACTTTTGCATGACATGTCTTGCAACAGCTATCTAGTTCAAGAGGGGGGAAAGCACACAAAATGAATAGGAATTGCTTGCCGAGTTAGACTTATTCTGGGGACACTATTGTGTTTGAGATTAAACATATTGTAAGCTGTATTTGGTAATTTGTTGAAGTACGCTTTTGCTCATCAAGCAAGTTTGTATATCAATACATTTTGGTGTGTTTCGTCAGGTTACTTGACCGAAATGCAGATTTATGCAGCCTCAGATTTCCAACTGGATTTTATCATATCTTATCTTCATTCTGCTCGAGTGGTTTGTCAATAATGAGTCTGGGTATTAGTAGTCCTGAGCTTCCTGTAATGACACTGGATGCAGAATCCAAATCTGATAACTGGAACAAAGGATAGAGACAAGTCCAGTGCATCAATTGTGTTCTTAACCAATCCCTTCTAAATAACTACAGACCAAAGCTCAATGTAAAGCTGACAAAAGGCTTTCTTTATGGAGAGTGGATCTGTGTCTAAATTACTAGTGGCTTCTAAAAAAGAATATTTCGAGTTTGGTCGATTAGCTCAATAATAAAATGGTTAAGGTTGACAAATGATAAAAGACGACGTTGTGTTAAATATTTAAATAAAAGACTGTTACCCAACTTCGCTGCCTATTGGTATTGGCACACCAGTTAGATTTTGAAATTGCAAAACTTCTAGTCGGCATGGTTATTTAACAGTTCGATGTCAAGCATCTACTGATCAAAACGATACTATTTGTCTTAATGTTTAGTAAACTACTGCCATGGAATTTTTTTTGGTAAATATATGTTAGATCAGGAATATTATGATTTCTATTAATCTAACGGACAAGATTTCTATGATCAATAAAAGACATCAATTCGTGCTTGCGTTAAAATTGTTACACAATATCTTACTAATTCCAGATAATTATACTTTTGTTATCGCATTTGAGTGGACTGGTAACAAAGAGATTAAGGTTCACAAACCATTATTAAAGAAGTAGCTTGAGATATGTTAAAAAATAAGGATACCCAATATTTAATTCTACAACAGCGACACTATAAGTAACTACTAATTAGTAATTAAAACCAATGATTAGCAGACCCTAATCACCAGCCTCTTTAACTATAATCAAATTCAAAGAATGTATGTGGCCGGTTGTTGGGTCCCAACATTTTGGTCAACTTCATTTCTTTTACTCCTTCCGTCCCATAATTTATGTCCCATTTGGTTCTTTGCACGGTTTTTAAGGAATGAAAGAAAAAAATAATTAAAAAAGATAGTTGTGTGGTAAGGAAAGAGAAAAAAAGTGATTTGATAGATAATAAGTGTTGAAAAAGGAAGAGAGAGGAGAAATATGTGGTGGAAAACTAAAGAAAACATGTTCATTTATGGTAAGTTTTAGAAATAGAAAGATGATTTTGGAACACCCAAAAAGGAAATGGGACATTAATAATGGGACGGAGGGAGTAGTATTTGCTACATTGTCTCCCATTTGGCTGCTCCTGACCATGTGTCAGTCAATGTCTCTAACAAAATTGAGCTCTCCTGTGCTCTAAGCCTCTAACCACCAATACTTTTTGTATCATCATGGGTTGCTGAATTATATGTTAAATACTCCCTCTGTCCCATAATGTTTGTCCACTTTTCATTTTGGGTGTCCCCTTAAGTTTGTCAATTTAACTTTATTCTCAACCACACATTCTACTTTTTACTCATTTACTTATTAATCATTTATTCTCAACCACACATTTTATACCTTCTTTCTACCTTAATTACCGTGCATTTTGTGCTTTTGGACAAACAAAGCGGGACGGAGGGAGTACTTAAAAGGTGAAATTTAATACGGAGTATTTTGATTGAGTTTGTCACTCTTTGATGGTATAGTCTCATCAGATTGGCGTGATTTAGAAACAATTAATCTTAACCATGTATTATCTGGTCCGTACTGGTAAAAGATAGACTGAGATTTAGATGCTGAGAATCAGGATGGTGCTTCTAAACATGTAATAAAACTCTAATGACACAAAACAACTTCACTTGAAACCAGACCAGAAGAATGAAGATCAAAACAGTCTCCTGCCAGACTGTCCCATACTTAACTTGACTCTCAAGCCACTACTTAACTAACTTCAACAAACAACTAACTGCTACAAATGCATACTACTAGATGCTACACGTTGAAAATGTACCGCCAAAGACTCGAAAAATACTAAGCCTTCGAAAGATGAACTGATTTGGAAATGAAAAAGTTCCAATCAGTAAGTGAAGCTATGTGGAATGATCATTCCACAAGAATGACCTCATGGGACAAGAATCCGACGAAAACGGACCACCCAAATTGCTCAGCTGCCTCCTCAGTTCTGAAGCCGCACTAAGCTCAACTTCATAGTCCTGCTGGCCGCCGAAATCAGACGTTGAAAACTCAGTACCATTAGGCTGGAGGAGGAGTTGGTTCGTCGTGTCCAAATTGTCCCAAACCGGACTTTCCGGACCCCAACCTGCTGGAATTGAATTGTACCAAGCCTCAGCCATATCTCCCCACACAAACTCATTATTATTAATATTTTCTTGGGCACCACCACATTCAGATGTTTCTGTGCTAAGATTTTTGTTCACTATCTCACTCAATTCCTCCACATTGTCTTTAGTTTCCGATTCTTGAACGAGATGAGTCGAATCCGGGACTAAAGTGGGCGAGTTTGGAGCAGTGGAGATCACATTCTCCTTGTTCAAAAACCGTTCAGGGAAATTAAGCTTAGCGTTTTCTCCACGTAATTTAAACGCTTGTCGATCGTAAGCCATGGCTGCGTCTTCGGCCGTGTCAAATGTTCCTAGCCAAAGACGTGTTCTGTCTCGCGGTAGTCGAATTTCTGCTACCCATTTTCCCCAATGCCTCTGCCTCACTCCTCTGTATAGCCTTGTGGTATGTATTGGGTGAATCGGATGCGGCGGACTTTGCGATAAATTGCCCTGATCCTGCACTCCTAGATTATTCATCATCATTAACATCTTCCCTCTCGGACTCATATTCTCAAACATTTGTTGCTGTTGTTGCTGCTGTTGATGCTGGCTTCCAAATGATATGATTTGCTGCTGCTGATGATGAATCTGATGCTGGAATTGAGATTGGGTCTCGTCGAGAGCGAAAGGAAACACTAACCTCGACGAAGAAGCTGATGATTGTTGCCCAAAATGGCTGGTGTTATGAAACTGATAAGGATTCTGTCGATCAGGACTTCTACCATTTCTCAAAGGTCCTCTGTTTCCATCTGAATTCGACATAGCAGAGAAATCCAAGAACAGAGGAAAAACAGGGGAGAGGCAGAGTGAAGGTTGTAGAGAGTTGTGTCATAGAATTTGGGTTTGAAGGGTTTATATAATTTTCGAAAAAATTAAGGTTTGTTGGCTGAAAAGTGGATTCTTATTGGTCGGTTTGAGAAAGTGGGTCCCACAAAAGGATCTGGTCTGTGGTGTTTTTCTTTGCTTTTACTCCAAACATCTCTGTTTCATCCACTTATAAATATCAAACCGTCACATTATCATTTCTAAGACTTAACCTTTTGTTTTTGAAAAATGAAGTTTTGGATTCATTAAAATGTTGCTGAAATTGAATCACATCTAAAAAAGGTCAGGAGATTTAGGACTCAAATGTTGAATGTTGATAGAGATATGAGAGATTGTGAATAGTAAGTGGGCGGTGAAGCAGAGGAGTTCATGTTTGAATTCTTGTCCAATTGGAATCTGTTTTCAGTTTCCAACTACCAAATTATCGGTTCAAAACTGCCATAGGATTTAAGATGCGTGCGCTAAATACAACGCTAGTTGTGAGCCTATTTTGCTTCCCTCAATGTTTTGAGAAACACTTTCGTTTTATAAAAAATTTGTCCTTATTGGGTTTTGTAGATATATTCTCAAATTGCAGGTATACCGAAACAACTCTGATCCGACCAACAACATAAATTTATGGTCTTATTTCATGATTCAATATATATTAGCACATATATGTAAATGGTGAATGTGAAATAAATTTTCAATATATTTTTATTTATAAAAATTTACTACCAAATTTGTAACGACGCCCAAAGATAAAATCAAATGGTAGTAGCAAAGTTGTCAAGTTGTACATCCATGATGAAATTTGATACTTCATTGACCAATTTCCTGACTCAAATATGTATAGAGAAAAAGTGTCATTTTCATAGAAGATAAAATTACATGTGATGAAGATATGAGAAGAAGCAGACCCAAGTTAGAAATGTGGAAGCTTTCGGTGAATTTTTCGGAAAATAATAAAAATATTGGTTTGGTGAGTGTAGATATTTTGGGGTTGATTAAAATAAAAGAAAAAAGTCAAAAACACTAGAAAATTGCAATACTTTGAGATGAAAAGTCGGTGGAAATCTGCACGTTTTGCTGGTCCACACACCAATTGCTTTCATCATTCAACATTATCTATCACCATCGGATAACATTTTTTTGCTGTTTTTTATTTTTGTACACCCAACGACTCAATTTATGTGTGTTTTTATATTTAAAGTATCAGTTAAGGTAAGTAATTAGTATGGTTACATTGGGGAAGTATCAAGTGGAACCCCCTCTTTCTATGGATCCCCCTTCATCACCGTTGATTGCATTTTTTGTGTGCACCAGATTGTGCCACGTGTTTGTATTTTTGAAATGCACATGTGAGTTGCACATAACAAATGCACACGTGAGTTGCACATGCTCATTAATGCGCTGGCACAATCTGGTGCGTCCAAAATGAAACAGCAAATGCAATCAACGAATGCAAAGAGGGATCCATGGATCCATGAAAAGGTGGAGATTTCACATGATACTTTCCCTGGTTACATTAGTGTATATTATCTACAATATATGTTCTGGAACATTCTGATGGTCTTATGTTAGGATTTAGTGAGTGGCATATTAGATTAGGGTTTAAATGGATCCTTAAATGGACTGATTAATTTTTGTGAATGAGGTGATGATAAAGGACACAAATCTTGTGATGTGTATAATAATAAAATGGAGTTGAAACAAAATATTTTTTAAATCAATAAAAATAAAATTGTAGTTGTTATTACTGTCTGAGAGCAACATATTAAATTTTATCATGATATCGTGTTAGAATTAAGAAGGACGTATAATTATTGTGAGACGGATTGATTATTTCAACTCATTAGTTTTAATTAAACTTAAAGTAAAAATCAAAACCATTTTTTATTTAAAATTGGTGTTTGAATTTGCTATACAATTAAGATTGATGTTTTATATTGATCGTTGAATTAATAAACAGTTGAGATAAAAAAATTCTATTTAACAAAATCTCTATGTCATTCTTCTACCTTTTCCTAGTTATGGATTGCAATACAATACAAATGTATGTCTTGAATTCTATAATAACTATTTCGTTCAAATGATCTATTTACTAAGATTAATCACTTGCAAATTGCTGTTTAGAACTGTTCATGAATTTGGAATCAATCCATGGTTTACAACCTCTTAGGTTATAATGTTTTTTGGGATGTGCATTTGAAGGAAAGCAAAGTTTTCGGATAGATTCTCACTCTTGCAAAAGAGTTGTAACGTTTTTTAGTATGTCATATTATGCCATCAATTTTTAAGATTAAAGATTGAGTGACTGATCATTACACACTACTATGTCATTGTAGAAAAATACATTTGTAAATAAATCATTTGTAGCGAATGGTCTACTATAGTCTATAAATATGAAGTGCAAATGACAACAATTGATGCGATACGAGCCCACCAAGAGCTAGCCTAGTGGCAGTGAGAGTTGTATTATAAGCCACACGTCATGAGTTCGATTCTTAGATGATTGTATCTAGGGCTGCCAACGAGCCGAGTATGGCGAGTATTGCAGAACTCGAACTCGTTTACATATATCAACTCGAACTCGATTCGATACTCGTCGAGTATTAAATTTTCAAGCTTGAACTCGACTCGAAATATTAATATCATACTCGAACTCGACTCGAAAATTTATCGAGTATAATTAAACGAGCTCATAAACGAGTTATTCGTCTAAAACTCGATTAAAACTCGATTAAAACTCGTTTAAAGCTCGTTTATATTTCTTATTTATATATATAAAATCATATAAGTATTATAATAATATAATAAAGTTATAAATAGAGTATTAATTGAGTTTTTATCAAGTATTAATCGAGTTTTTATCGAGTATTAATCGAGTTTTTATCGAGTTTTAATCGAACACTTATTCGAGTTGTTCACGAACATAAACGAGTCGAGTATGACATTGTTCAAGCTCGGCTCATTTATTAAACGAGTTTCATAATTTTGTTCATACTCGACTCGTTTATTATCGAACGAGTATTGACCGAGTTTTTATCGAGTCGATCATCGAGTAATTATCGAGTGTATCGTCTCACTTGCAGCCCTAGTTGTATCAGCGGGGTGGGTTTTTTTTTAAAAAAATTGATGCGATACGAATATTGATGAATAAATATGAATATCCATTATTAAAAAACAATTTAATAACCTGATATAAAATTCCAACATATTTGTCATGAAAGAAATAATTGTCTTATTTTTTCGCTCTATTAAATAACATGTGATTTGGAATGAGGAAGATTCAGATTCAGATTATTTTCCATATCTTGCTTTTTTCAAGAAAAATATTATACTCTTCTGTCTCTTATTATAATGAATGTTTCCTTTTTAGGATTTCTCAAAATATACTTCACGTTTCATAGAAGTTATTTTTTGTCTCACTTAAACTTTGACGTGCAGATTTCTACTACGAAATGAGTAAAATTAAATATCCAATTTGTCCGTCACTACTTTTTGATTCATGTTTTCATATTTAATTATTTTCATTAAGTTATAAGAATAAATTATTATTTCATTATTTATTTGGCTATCAAAAATTATTTATTTGAACGGATTGAGATCAATAAATTAAACAATTCAATTTAGTCAATAAGGGATACATTTTGAACATAAAACAACAAAAATATTTTCATTAGATTATGAGAAAAAGAGAGTAGGGAGATAAGGCATATTTGTAGGAATATTGACTGGCTTTGGAAACCAAACCCTCTTTACTCACCCCTTCTCTCTCTCCCCCCTAAATTTTCCTCCATTCCTCAAAATCTTACCATTTTCCAACACCCAACAATGCCATTCAGTTTCAATTGCATTCTTCCTCCCCATCCTTCTCTGTTCCTTCTGGCCACCTGCATTTCAAGCCAGAAGGTTCCTTTTGTGTTCTACCAATCATTTAACCAACCCCATCATCCTTGGAAAGCATCACTGGACCAATGTGTCTAAAACTTTCTATAAAAGGTACCTTCTTTTCTTTTGCTGTTTCCATTTTGTTCAAAAGTTTGTGCCTTTATATCAATTTGTTGTATCTATTGACACAAATTCATTTTTTCTATCTGAATTTACTCCTTGTTTGTGTACACTAGAGCAATAGGGAATGGGAGAATTATATGATGGTTGTTTGAAATAGAGCTTGTGATTGAGGATTGTGTTTGTGATAGGATGCATCCTGTTTTTCATGTTTCGAGTATCGATTTAGGCAAACAAAAATAGATAGGACGCTAGAATCCGTTTACAAACATGAAAGGCTCGAAGTTCCAGTTTTATCTAAATCCGGCTAACAAGCATCTGTTTGCTATTTTAATTGGCTTCTATTTGAAGTATCATTATATTTGGGAAATAAGATAATTGCGAAGTTTTCAGGAGGTCGATTTCATGGGAAATTTGATAAATTATCTTATCGTAATTTCAACTCACAGGTTGATGAGGATGAAAAACATTATTGGAAGCAGAAATAGGGTGATGAAGATTTTGCTGGACCACAAAATTCCGCTTATGTTTTATTACCGGGGACGCAGAGCTTTGGTGAGTAGAAAGAATTTTCATTATGTCATTAATTGACTGTTCAAACTGATGATAGTATTGTTGCAAACTGATGTGCTGTGCCTACTAGAGTTGTGGAGCACTCTAATGAGTTTCATTGCTAACATTATCGCAATTTGTAATTAATGGCAATTGGGATTTCTGAAAAAATAGCATTGTAGAGTTTCAAAGGATTTCAAATTTTATGTTTTAAAAGTGTGCACTGATTTATGTTTATAGTGAATGCTATGGTTGGCCCTAGATCATGGTTTGCAGGATTATTTAGCCGAGCAGCACCCAGACGTGGTAGTGACAAGTTTCGTGAGTACCCCTTCAGTCCTTTACAGGTATCTAGCTGCTCTTATTTTCCAGGTTCAAATAGAAACCATTTACATGAATGAATGTTTTATGAATTGCGTATATGGCATATATCCGATTGTCTGCTGTCCAGAATACAACTCTATCAGCTTTTTATTTGTCCAAAGTTCTGACTTTGTACCATTTTATTTGTTTATCCTACAATAAAAAGAGGCAATAGAGTTATTGTTTTCGAAAATTGCATTTTTGCCACTAGCTAAGAGTTCCTTACCTTGAAAATAAATTTGTGATGAGTGTTTATGATTTGCGCTAGAATGTTTTGCCCACATTATGAATTAATAGTCGGTTTTGGGTGTTGTTCCATTAAGGAGGAAAGACTGCAGAGGCTGAAAGATCGTCTACAAGTGCCGTTTAGCGAGACCAATCCTGATCATCAAGTAAATCTCTATCTGTTCCTCGCTGACGTAAAGCAGACTTGCCTGAAATCATAATTGTAAATGTACATTTGCTGCTTGGCTTGTATTTGATGTGTCAAATCATAGAGAAACATACTCCATTGGGAAGCTTTGCGTCTCTCTGTTTACAAAACTTCACCAGCATGCCAAATAAGTACGGTAATTTTCTTTGTATTACATTGGCGCAGGAAGCTTTAAGAGAGTTATGGCAGATGGCGTTTCCTGATGTGGCCCTTACAGGCTTGATCTCTGAGCAGTGGAAAGATATGGGATGGCAAGGTGCAAATCCATCAACTGATTTTCGGTACTTACCTGAAAACCATCTGACACACTTGATTGCATATTATTTACGAGGCCTGTAATGAAAGTAATCTGATGTCAGGGGTTGCGGTTTTGTTTCCTTAGAGAATCTTCTGTTCTTTGCTAGGAATTACCCGGTACATACACAATGAACTTGTTTCATCACCTTTTAATTAGCATTTTTTAGTCTGGCTCCATTGTCAACTGCATACTAACTGAATCACTTTTAAAATGAAGGATTCTTTTCATAGACTGTTGTTCAAACTCGGTGGTGAACGAGCAACATGGGAATATCCTTTTGCCGTTGCTGGCATAAACATTTCATTTATGTTGATCCAGATGTTAGATTTACACTCAGGTTAGTATGCCGCTGTACACTTTACTAAAATTTCTTGAGTAATTTTCGTCTTTGTTAAAACGTGCATTCATGACTCATGTACAGCAAAGCCAAAAAACCTTCCTGGGATAAATTTTGTTAAACTCCTAGGAGGGAGTTAAACATAAACTCGAATCCTACTCGATTATCTTATCAAAGCGACTCAGTCTGCTACATATCCTGATTATATTTATTTCCTTTGTCATTCATCTGCAGAAAATGAAAATGCATTTGATATATTATATTGCATAGCATTCGAGTTAATGGATGCTCAATGGCTAGCGATGGAAGCATCCTATATGGAATTTAATGTACTCATCATACCTCCCTTCCTATTAGCATCTTTCTGGTTTAATAATTGTTTGTTTGAAAATCGTAACAGCTTGTCAAACATAAATTCAGGAAGTTTTACAAGTAACCCGGATGCAACTGGAAAGGGAGCTGGCACTAGAAGACCTACGTCGGATAATAGATTTACCAGCATACAACTTGCTGTATCATTAGCAGTTTCGGAGTTTGCCGTGTCAAATTTAAGGCAGCATATTGTACGTAGTGTCAAGTGCACCCTCGAGCTCCTTGGAAAGGATTGCTTGTAGGGAATTAGTCCCAGTGGTTATCATGTTTTGTACACGCCGACTATAAAGATAAAGCTTCTTGATGAATTATAGTGTTATTACATAGATGCATAATCAAGTCATCGATGCAGAACACACTCTCAGTGTATTACACAAGTTTAAACAGAGGAGGTGCATTTTACGAAAACTAGAACATTGAAGAGGATGAGTAGAAGTTGTGCTTCTCCATGTTTTTGTTAATAGAATCATCATTGTATCATATGGACGTTAATGGTAAGAGAAAAGCCTGATGCGTCGGTCGTTGGTGTATACCGATAGTTCAAAATACCATATTAATCGTGTTTTAACCCTCTTAACACGGAACAATTTAGGATATTTTTGTAAATTCAGTAAACTTATCAAAATGCCTTCACATTTGTCTCCCATTTGCTTCCGTTGTCGCAATTCATTAGTTCCGTATACACCAACGCCCGGTGCTCTAAGCAAAGCTCTAATAGTAAAATATTGCTTTGATAATTGAAATACAAAATATATGACAGATAATAACATAATTGTCGGAAGGTTTGAAACATGAATAAATAGACAAGCAAATAATGAAGCAGAACATAAAATCTTCGAAAAACAAGTGTCTTCACTTTGTCAGATCAGAACACACGCTCAGTGTAACGGTGGCCGTTGGGCTTACCAAACTTGGTCCACTAATTTTTCCAATCTTTCAATTTCTAGTAAATTTGTAGGTTGTTGTTGCTGCCAAACTCAATTTTAAAAACAGGCCTCTCCAAAAGACTCAGTAGCTTATAAACCCATATACCACCCAAGCTAAGTCACAATTCAAATTTATCTTATTTGCTGCAATTCAAAACTATATAATTTTATTAAAAAGTTTAAATAAAATTACGTAGAATTATATTGGTACACCAAATCTCAATGTTTCACTAATTTAAACTAATCTATATATGTCAATAATTAAGAACCACCATGCACATGCGGCTGATGGAGGAGGATGTTATGTTTTCAACTTCTGCCAACAACACACATTGAATTCTATAGTAAAAAATTAAGACAATTTTGTCTGTTTACAAAATCTCATCTACATGTTTATGATCAACTTGTACATATTTAAGATGTGTACTAAACCTAGTGATTGAATGATGGGCTAAATAGACAAGACTTTATTGAACAATAATGACAACTTGGATTCCCATGTGTCTTTTTCTTGTCTTTGTTTGGAATGGGAATATAAAAAGACTTATTCTTGTTTAAAAGAAGAAGTTAAACTTGAAAAAGAGTGTTAGAGAGAGATTAAAAGAAAACAAAGGTGAGGAATTTTCCTTTCATTTTTTAAAAAGTAACTTTTGATGACTTTCAAAACTTAGCTTGCAATCTTTCTTCCTTAGTCAATAAATTGCACTTCAAACTTGCACGCATCTTTTTCTTCAGACATTTTTTTCTACCAACAAGTTTTTCTAATTATTTAATTTATGTTAAATTAAAGCATATTTATAAAATTTATTTATCTAGTGGGATTGGGATGAGAATAATTGTCTGCAAAATTCCAGCAAAGATTTTGGTCTCTCTGTGGAGAAAATTAATTGACAACTGGATAGAATATGAGCATTGTTGGTGCACTAGTTGATAAGATACTTGTTCAATAAGTGTTTATTAAATAAATAATATTGTGCTCGACTCCAAACAACGTGACATGTGAGTTTGGACGATGAAGCCAAACCAACAGGGCATCTACGTATTAATTTGGAAGCTGCCACAAATCGATGCTTTAGAGTTTAAACTCTATTGAATTTACTTATAATTTTCTATTACAAAAAATAAAATAAAAAATGACTAGAGTTTCGATTCATTTTTCGTTTTGGGTGTCATTAAATTATCTTTTTACCATTCAAAAACAAAATCTCTTTAATTTTCAACCACAAATTTCGCGTTGCTCTTCCTTAAATACCCTCATATTTATTTTTTCATCATTTATCCTATCAAATCAAAATTTTATCTTTCTTCATCTCACAAACATCCAGTTCATTCATTTTTCATTTTCATTTCTTAAATTCCGTTAACAGATCCAAATGAACTGTGTTAATAATGTAGAGTTGCATTTTATATTTTTATATTACATACCCTCTGTCCTCTATTATTATGAACGATTATATTGGGCATCGAAATTAAGAAAATATGAAAAAACTGAATGTGTGAAGATAATAAATGAAGAAAGAGAAAAGTTATGAGAGATGAAATACGAGAAAAAATTATTTGATTGATAGTAGATGATGAAATAAGTTAAAAAATAGAATAATAAATGATAAAAGAAAATTAATGTGAGAGTAGAACATTAGAAAAGGAAAGTTCATTATAATAGAGAACATAATGAGTACATCTTGTAAATCTTTTGTTAAATTATTGTTGTTTACAATCCTATCCTACTTTAGCATGTGGTTTTTATAAAAAAACAAATCCCAAACAGACAACTTTAAGTAAACTGTGTTTCTTCACTTACTTTTTTACTGCCTTCAGTTCTGCGCCCACAAATTCAATCCACTAGAAAGAGAGAGAAGAATCAAGATCGATCGATCGAGCTGTCAGTCCGTCTGTACCGCTGGCCTTCTCTTGCGGTCGAGTGAGTGAACCACCACAGATAACAAGAAGTAGTAGAGATCTTCGCTTCCTCCATTTTACTCCGGTCGAGTTGGATCGCGCCATTGACTCGTAATTTCTCCGATTCCAGTCTGTCCGATTCTCAGCTTTTTCTATTTTAATCCTTTTTTGTTTTGTTCCCCTCAGCGTTTACTTTATTGTGTTGAAATCACTGATTGTGCTATCTGCTATTACTTCTGCATTTGTTGATTTGATTTTTCCTGAAAAAGCGGATTTGTTGTTGGTTTTACAGATCTGGATTTGAAGGCTTTGGAGTGTTTTTGGTGGAAAATTGGGAGTGATGAGGGAAAGGAGATCTGCTTGTTGTTTAGGGTTTAGTTATGAGAAGAGTGTTTTTTTGCTATTAGTATTGATTTATGTTGCGGGAGATACGGTTGTTGCGTTCACTAATGCTGATGATGGTGAGTTTCTGCGTTTTGGCTGCCCGCATTATCTTTTGATATGTTTGTGTAATAATTGTAAGATGATGTGGTGTTGCAGTTCTAGCCATTAATAAATTACATGCTGCTCTTAACTCTCCTCAACTCCCTGGATGGACTTCGTCTGCTGGTGATCCGTGCGGTGATGCCTGGCAAGGCGTACAGTGTAACACTTCCAACATACTCGCTATGTATGGATTTTGGTGCTTCTTTGAGCTACTTTATAGAATAATGTTCTGTGGAGAGATGTTAACTCTGCTTTTGTTGCTACTGGCTTTCCAGAATTCTTCCTGCTGCTAACTTGGGTGGTATCCTGGGGGATGGTTTAAGTGGCTTTACCTCTATTCAGCAATTGTAAGCTGTACCTTATAAATTATTCTGGTTACGTTATTGAATAATATAACTTGTTATAGCTCCGCAATCCTTAATATCGCACAAATTCATTACGTTGTAGGGAGTTAAAATGTTGTAATGCATCCCAAGTCTAACAAATTGTTATTTTTTGATAACTTCTATTGGTTTTCCATTCTTATTACTGCAGAGATTTGAGCAACAACCGTATAGAAGGGGTTATTCCATCTAGCTTGCCTCTGACATTGCAGGCGCTGTACGGCCAAAAACCATATCTTACGTTATGTCATACTAGGATTTGAGTCACTCATTTCTCCTTACTTGAGTCTGACATCATGCTCTTTTGAAGGTTCCTTTCATCTAATGGCCTCACAGGATCCATCCCAGACACCATATCAGGACTTAGTCAACTAACAGCAATGTGAGGGTCCACTTTTTCATGCACGGATCAGTGGGTTCATAGATAAATTATATCACTTTTAACGATGCTTTCAGGTCTTTGAACAGCAACAGTCTTGCCGGCTCTATACCTGACTCCTTTCAGACGCTTACCGATTTAACCAATATGTATGAATTTTCCGTTTCATGGAACCTTCTCTCAAGTGTTATATTTTCCCGCCAACATCTGTTAATTGAGCTTATGAACTTGTGCAGTGATTTTTCCAATAACAACTTGAGTGGTGAACTCCCCTCTTCCCTTGGAACTTTGATGTCACTAAAAACTTTGTGAGTCTTTATTGTTTGCAATTTATTGTTTACATTGACCGGTCGCACAACCCTAATTACCATTGACCATTTATCATTGACAGGCACTTGCAGAACAATGCTCTTTCAGGGACTTTGGATGTCTTGCAAGATCTTCCTCTGACTGAATTGTGGGTTCCTTAACTGAACCAACCAAATTTGATCAGCTATATTTCTAGATTGTTTGATAGATTACACAAACATGTCCAATGTTTTGGTCTAATGTGGGTTCTATATATTTGCTGAACAGGAACATCGAAAACAACAGTTTCTCAGGAGTGATACCTGATAAGATATTGAGCATTCCTACCTTTTTGTAAGTGCTGAATTTGGGATGCCCATTAATTAATGAAAATGAATAAGACAAACTACAACATCACCTGATTTATGCATCTGCTGCTGGATCCTACTGAAAGTTAAAACGTTTTGGCAGAAAGGATGGGAACCTCTTTGATCCAGCTGCACCTCCAATAGCTCCACCCACTTCTCCCACACCGACTACATCTCCAGCGCAAAGGCCGCCAGCACCACCCTTTTTTAAGCCTCCATCGTCAACAACACCTCCCGGAAAGCAGACTGAAGCACCATCAGGCCCTCAACAATCAAATTCTGAACAGAGCTCAAAAATATCAGCAACAACAAAGAAAGTAGTTTTGATTTCTGTCACATCAGCTTTTGTGCTTCTAATATTAGCGGTAGGATGCCTAATATTAGTGCCGAGGTTTTGCAAGAAAAGGAAGCGAAACCCAAGAAGTTCAATGGCTCAGGTCCAGTCAAGCAATCAAACGAGCAAAGGTAAACTATATTTTCATCTTTCGGATAAATTGTAGTCATTAGTTTCTTTAATTATTTTTTTAATTTGTGAATGTTTTGAATAGTCAAAAAGGATGGAGTTGTGATGCCAAATGATGATGAAAGAAGAGAACCTCAAAGAGCAGCAGCAGTTCCAAAACGCTGGAATGAGTACATTCAAAATGACCAAACAGCTGAACGGCGAGCACAAAGGGATCAGGAGATAAATAGGAGCCACAGCGGCACTATATTTCTGCCTCCTCCCCCTCCACCACCTCTCGTTCTACCTCCTTCACATCCGCCTCCATCCCCACCCCTGCCTCCTATTGTTAAAGTCGTTGTAGAACCTATTGCACCCATTGAAGTGTCTGCTGCTAAAACTTCAACCATAGGGCAGGATGCACTCCTGTCTGTGAATTCCTTCACAATTGCATCACTGCAGCAGTATACAAATAGCTTTCATCAAGATAATTTAATCGGAGTGGGCATGCTTGGAAGCGTTTATAGAGCAACACTTCCTGACGGCAGGGTACAACTTCTGAACCATAGTTTCAGTAATTGTCACAGTATTTTAATTTGTGATTTAGGCATTTAGCTTCATTTTATCATAATGCGGAAGAAGTAACTTGGTATCCTTTTGGTTATTATTTATATCTGAACCTTAATATATTAAGTATCAATGTATAAGAACAGTCAAGAGGTGAATAAAGTAGCATAGAGTAGGATGTCCCCGTATGACTAGACTTGAGCATGTCTGCCATTCATTAAATCAATAGCATCAACCTTAGTTTTGTTGTTAACTGTAAGGAAGATGATTATTATGTTATTTATAGAAGCTCAGATACTTGTGCATTTCAGTTGTCTGCCCGTGTCGCAAGTGGAATAGATCATCTGACCTATGCTATTTGTTATCATATTTAAACCTGGTCTATTATTTTAATACAGATTTTAGCTGTGAAGAAATTTGATAAGAAGACTTCAAAGCTCAAGGATGATGAGTTCATGCAAATGGTGCTCAGAATAGACAAAATACATCATGCTAATATTGTTAAACTTGTGGGTTACTGTGTGGAGCATGGGCAAAGGCTCCTTGTATATGAGTATTGCAGCAATGGATCAGTTCAAGAAGCAATACACTCAGATGATGGTTTGAAACTTTCTTGGAACATACGTGTACGCATGGCCCTTGAAGCTGCAAAAGCTTTAAAGTGAGTTAAAAAATTATTATGCACCATATCTTTTGGCTTTTTCTCCAATTATTTATCAAAATACTATATTTATCCGTTTCATTGGGAACCTTGGCGGTGGGCATTCCATTTTCTGGCATTCCATTTTCTGACATTCTCATATAAGTTGCATGCAACTTTTATAACATCGTGCGTTTGGTACAAATAAAGGTATCTCCACGAGGATTGCAACCCACCAATCATGCACCGAAACTTCAAGTCTGCCAATGTTCTTCTCGATGATGGATTGACTGTGCGAGTCTCTGACTGTGGCCTAGCTCCGCTGATAATGTCGGGATCTGTTAGTCAGGTTTGTCAAGGACTTTTAAGTTAATCCTAGAATACATTGTGTCGAATATTCACTAATAAAATGAAAACAACTACACCTATAATCAATCGTTTGATTAATTGCAAGTAGATACGTTAAGGGTTTTCTTTTATCTGCAAGCGACTGGACACTTGGACCTTCTATTTACATTTTTTGTGATTGTTTTTTTGCGTAGTTATATTTTACTATGCTCAATTCTCCCGTATAAGATGAAATTATGAATTAGAGTCCAGGTTCATATAAAAATAACACTCTTAGCAATATGACTACATTATTACATAGATTAAGACCTACTGTGCACAAAAGCTGTATGCTTTTGCTGTAAGATGTGGAATTGACTTGTGTGCACTCTGTTAGTTGTCTGGACAGTTACAAGCAACCTATGGTTATGGGGCTCCTGAGTTTGAGTCAGGAATCTACACATTGAAAAGTGATGTTTACAGCTTTGGAGTAGTAATCCTAGAGTTATTAACTGGTCGGAAATCCTACGACAGGTATGAGCATTTCAATCAGTATACACACTCTATTACTATCGTTCTGTTGGGAACAGTTTAGCCTTCTTTTTTCAGGCCATAAAATGCGTTTTTACATTACAAGCCTGCTCAAGATTGACACAATTATGCAGAATTTGGTGCTGCTGTCCTACTTTTAATAAAAAATTTCTCTATGTACCAGGTCAAGGGTCCGAGGGGAACAATTTTTAGTAAGATGGGCAGTTCCTCAACTACATGACATAGATGCTCTTTCGAGAATGGTAGACCCTTCCCTTAAAGGAGAGTACCCTGCAAAATCTTTATCACATTTTGCTGATATAGTGGCCCGGTGTGTACAGGTAATTTTTTGAGACCCATTTTGTAGTTAGAGCTACAGTACCTGTTTATTTTAATGAATATTTCCATACATTTAGTAGACCTTAATTACCTGATAAAATGCTAAGGAATCTCAGTTTTATTGATAATCCTGAAATTATGCTGTTGTTTCATTTTGAACTAATTTTGTTTGTGTTCTCAGCATGAACCAGAATATAGGCCACAAATGTCTGAAGTTGTTCAAGATCTTCTAGAAATGATACAGCGGGAACCTCAGCGCTATAAACTCAGTTGAGGTAGATCTAAACTTCTCGTGCTTAAGTTGTCGCCGTGAAGTTCACGAGTAAGATGAGTAACCAAGTTCCTACACTCAGCTGGCCATAATGAGAAAATTGTTCAGTCATACGTATAAATCAAGCTGATGGGGTACCTCGCACTGCAGGGGATAGTGCACTTTTGTTGAGCAACAGGATTTTATTATTCTGATTTTATAGACAACATCTACTATAGTTGCAGCAGGAGTGTCATTTAATTTTATTGTGTATAATGTAACTGGAGCATTATTCAGATGCTCCATAGGAGGTTCACTGGTACGTCGATTAACCGATTCATTGTATGATTCGTAGCTGGTAAAGTGTCTTTAACAAGATCGCTTTTTTAGCATGTCCTGTGTTTGTATGGAGTTGTTGCATATCTTCTGCTAAATAAATTCCTGAATGATACAGAAAGCCATTATAAGTTATAACTAAATGCGACATTCGATATTTGCATTTTGCCCGTAGCCGTTTGGTCTCTGCTGATGGAAACTTCGTCTGGGAGCACACATGTGATGCCTAGTAATTAACTCGTATCTCAGTGTTGCTATATGCACCGACGTTCGAACGTCGGACCGATGAAAATACCCTCTATCGAAGAACAAAAATAAATATGGGAAATGGTAATTTCGGGTCAAGGAAGTCAAAGATCAAATCTTGGAGTTGAAGCAAATATTGAAATGAGTTCAGGCATTGAGGCTGATTTCAAGAAGGTTAGCCTTGATGATAACAGCAGCAGTACTGCAGTAGTAATCATAAGTCTGAAAGACAGCATCTTTCCAGAAGTGACGATGATGTGAAAGGTAGGACTGTGAAGCCACTTGTAAAACTGAATGAAGAAGTTGAGGTATTAAATGAAGTCACTGATCAGCTGTTTTCTTGAATTGACTATGAGAATTATCAAATATTCAAGAACCGATGCATGTTTCGATTTTTGTTCTTGCAGAATTGTCCGATTGTTTCTAAAGTGGACATCACTTTGAGTCCCGACTATCAAACATTTCCGGTAGGAGTAGTGCACTTGGTAAGTTTGCTAAACAACCATCACTTTGAGCTCCATTCTGTAAGTTGTAAAATGTTTTCCTTAAACGCCGAAAGAGTCTTATTTCTGGCAGATTGACGGCAAAGAAGCCATCGTTGAATGTGATGAGCAGCATACCCCACTAGCTGAGGGATCCATTCTTTGGATAACCGAGAGCCGCGAACCGTTGGGCTTGGTAGATGATATATATGGATCTGTCAAGAATCCATACTATATGATTCAATACAAAATTGAGGATGAAGTTCCTTATGGCATTAGAGTAGGTACTCCAGTCTCTTTTGTGCCAGAGTTGGCTAATATGCTACTGTCGACAATCTTTACGAGAAAGGATATAGTGCTTCGGACGAGAAAGATGAACAGTTACCTGGCGAAGCAGTACTTGCAGACGATAACAAGGAGCCTGATAACCAGCAGTTGCTGAATATCAATGCAAGTCAAACTCTGCAGCAATCTCCTATTACTGAGACCGATACACCTTGCAATAATACAGATAAGTTTTCTGAAGGACCCCACAAAGCAGTATTTTCAGATGATAACAAGGAACCTGATAACAAACAGTTGCTAAATATCAATGCAAGTCAAACTCTGCAGCATCCTCCTGCTACTGAGACCGATACACCTTGCAAAAATACAGACGCGATTTCAAAAGGACCCCAATATGCCCTTTCGTATCCAAGGGTGGCTGAATCCTTTCAGCATACTCCTCAACCAACTGTTCCTGATATAGGATCAGGTGAAGTATGGCAAAATGGAACGGAAAATCAATCACAACCAATGTTTTTCCCTAACGCATATCCAACAAATGGAATGCCTTGGATGCAACAGGGTAGTCGTGTCCGAGCTGGAGGCCCAGAAATGGCTGTACACTATCAGCATACTTCTCACCCAACTGGTTGTAATGTAGGCTCAGACGAAGTTTGGCCGTATGGAATGGAAATTCAACAATGGCAGGCACCCACGTATTTCCCTTATGATGGAATGTCGTTAATGCAACAATGGCAGTAATGATACGTGTTATTGGACTTTTACCGCTTCCTGGACTTTTACCGCTTCTCCGTATTATATTGGTTTCATAAGTGTAGGGCTATGTATTCCTGTTTCTAGAAATACAAATACTTGTTACCTCACTGCAGCTATGCATTTCCAAATGTTGATAACAAAACATCAATCTTAATGCTCGTAGCCTTTCCCTTCAAATTTACTCATACTAATGCCAGGTTGTGCGTGCCTCGTCCCACAAGTTCAATGCCGATTAAACCTTACTGATTCCCTATGTATGGCTTTGAATCATAGTTCCATTCCCCAAGCAACCTTCAACAGTATAACTGTGAATATGGCACTTTGATTATACACCCGAACTGACTCATACGTAAATATGTTCAAACATTATATTCACCCATAAACTCAAGTTTGGCACAAAACAGAAGACCACTTCGAAACACTGAATCTGTACTAACTAAAATCTCTGTGAGTAAACTTCTCCACGGACTACATGATATCACATCAAAACGGCAGCCGGTCAAACCGATACAAACTCATGATCAAATTCAGATCACAATCACAAAAGGCACATGACTCTCTGCTAAACAACTTCAAAAGTCAGCATCATTAGTCTCATCGGACAACCTGGGATACCCTTTATACCCCAACTTAACACCCAAATTCACACAAATCATCTTAAACTGCATCCTCAGAAAATCCATCACATCCTGCACACTTTCATTCTCCGGATCCATAACCGGATACTTCCTGATCAGAGTCTCCATTGTCTGAAGGCTCTTTCTAACCCTAAACGAGAATCGATCCGGTTCAATATGAATAGCTGATTTCCAGACTCGACACATCCTTTGTAAAACCCTAGCTCTTCACCGCCTTTGAATCCGTGATCGTGACCGAGATGTCTTGCGTCTTCTTTGCCGGATTGGAGTCCGTCGGAGTAGCCGACGTCGTATCCTTCTTCGATGTGCATTAGCTCCAAGTGGAGAGATGAATCGAAGATGTCGTCATCCATCGGATTAGTGTTTGTTACGCAATCGACGATTGCTGTTTGCGGCCCTTTCTCGTCTTCAGTTTTGAAACATATACGACGTCGTTTCGGACTACCGCGGTTGATGTTTTAACGTGTTGTGACTTGTGATCCGGTTTGATTAATTCCAAGCGTTGGGCTACGAAGAAGGCCCATTAAAGCCCACACCGATTGCCGCTTAGTCTCCACGTCTCGACAAGCTTCGAGGGTAAAATTGGAATAGAGAATCACCGATTTTAGGCTAGGGTTTTCAACCATCTTTTCCACGCATCTCCGACTCGGCTGTATATTTTTGTTTATTTGATTTTTTTTCGCCAGTGATGGTCGTTCCAATTTTCGAAGTGTATGTATCTTCAAGATCCGATCTTGAAGCTATTACACTCATGAAATCTACAACATCGAATTTGGCTGAGGCTTGACTAACTAGAATGACTTTATTTGTTTTTGTCAGTTAACTATTTTGAAATTGGGAATTAGTTGCTGTTGCTGTTGCTGATGATGATAGAATCCAAATGTTTGAGTTGTTGCGGAGCCATGCTCTGTTTTGCAGAGAAACCCCTTGGCGAAGCTTCATTTCATATGACTTTACTGGATTTAACTGAAGCTCTATGTATGACATTTTGTGTACTATGTTGATATGGGTTTGTTGCTTAGTGTTTTTAATCAAGCAAGGATATCGAGCAAGGATAGTCGCATCTGAGCTTCCGAACTTTAATTTATTTCATATGATGTTTCGACCAGAATTCTAATTACTCTCTGTACAGAGCTCCATTGCTATTTGTGAAAAACTTTTAAATTAAATGCTCCAGAAGTTGGACCATTGTTTAATTTAAAAGCTCCATCCATTAAGCTCTTTCAGTTTAACTTCTCTGCTTTGAACATCAAATGGATCCGTGCTGCACAATGGCGCAGATGATCCTACGGCGTCATTTAAAGGTACCTACTCTTCCAATGTCAGTTACACATTTCTGTTACAGTTAGTTGAACCTAGTTGCTAGTAGTTAAATCTGAGCCATTCATTAGTAACTGAATTAACTGCCTTTCCAGCTCTTCCATTTTAGATTATTTAAATCTTCTGAGTCTTCAACTTGTTCTACATCTTCATTTTCAATCACCTTTTGCTATCTTCAACTTCCTTCAACTTGTTTTCTTTGAAATTCTTGACGCGAGTCGATCGAAAAATGCTTGCTATCTTTGACGGAAGAGTGGCGAGGCGTCCTGAGTGTTTGGGGAAGCCTCATGAAAATGCTGTTTCTGCCTTGGAAGATGGTTTCTTGGTCAACCATTTCACCTCAATTTACCCTGATTCTGTTGTCATTAGCTCTAAAGATGCTTATACATTTGCTTACTCGCAAAACCCCACTTCTGATTCTATTTCAGTTCTGCTTCCAAGGTTTGATCTTTTACTATTTTTCATTTTTTATCTTGTGAAAGTTTGTTCCTGAACAATGATGTTGAAATTTGATCTTGAATTTTATGATGCCAAAGACTGACCTTGAAATGTATGATGTATATCTTTGCTGCAGTATGTTTCGGAAATTGGTATTTAACACTTGGTCTTGCATTGTTCACTAGGTTTCACTTTGCTCTTAAGGATGGCATATTCTGCCTGTACCAAGGGTATATCGAAGATATTGATTCTGTTAAGCGGGAGTTTAACTTGGCTGAGATCCATGATGAAGCTGTTCTTGTGATTCAAGCCTTTCAAATCTTGAGACAATTAGGCCAGAGAGTTCCCAAAAAAGATGTTGAAGACATGGTTGGAAACTGTATTTCTGTGCTGTATGATAGCACATCGAAGCTCGTAGTTCTCGCTGGTGTATGTGCATATCTATTCTCAATATCATGTATTGCCTTTATCTATTTGATTGTCATTGTGGTTCTTTAAACTTGTATCTCATTATTATCTTGAATGTTTGCGTTGTACAGGGATCTTATTACGACCTTCCGGTATATTGGGGCATTGACTCTAGATTCAATCTTATCATCTCTAACAATGACACAGTTGTCAAGAAAGCTTGTGGGACGGTTGAGCCATTCGTTAGCGGTATGCTAATACTAAACACAGTCTTGTAGAGAAAACTGTAGTAATCGTTTTCATTATTTTTGCTACTGTTTGCAGGACATGTTTACGCTTGTTGTGAGGGTCGGCAAGGGCATGAAGCAGTGTTCCTTTACAAGCAGCCTCAGTATAAGGTATTTCAGAAGCTCATTTTGCTTTGATTAGTCTAGCTTCTGTTATCGATCATTTACTGGAGTTTTTTGACTTCTATCTGACGTTTCACAGGTGGACCTAACTGATAGGAACATTTCAAAACAACAATCGGTTGAATCTGTAGTGGAAATGCTTCGACAAGCAGATATGGATAGGAGTAAACCATGTGTGGAGAAATGGGAACCACCAGCACCTGGATTTGTAAAGATGAATACAGATGCTGTAGTGTTTAAAGATAAAATGCTCGGCATTGGAGTGGTAATTCGAAACTCAAAGGGGGGTATAGAATTTGCAGCTACCAGGAGAAAACAAAATACATTGCCTGAATTGGATCCAGCGACACACGCATTTATCGAAGGTCTTTTTGTGGTTGGTGGATTTAACATAGGCCGCTGCATTTGTGAATCAGTTCATCTGGACATTGAAAAGAACAAGAAAAAGCTTCCACCAGGACTCATGGATATGATGATTGAAAAAGTTGGTAAACTGGTTGTAGCAAATTTAAGCGAGTTTAGCGTGTCTTTCGTGAGTAGCAGTGCAAATAAAGCTGCACATCGCCTAGCTTTACTTGCAAAAAAGCAAGGGCACACTTACTGGGAGAAGGAAACACCTGAGTGCATTGCTAGCATTGTTGCGTCTGAGCGTCCGGACTCCGGTTGCACCATTGTCTAGTAGATCAGAGTCTCACTCTGAACAAGTCGTGATTTAGTTTGTAAGAATGGAATTTTCACTATAGAGTTACAATGTAAACAGCTTTTCAAAACTTTTACAATCTGTTGAGGTTACTTTTTTTCCCCTTATAAAACATTAAAACTTTCACCAAGTCGTGAATCGTGATTAGTTTTTGGCAAGTGAACTCAAAAACTAAGACCTTTACTTGCACTACCAACTCCTTGTAGTGCAAAAGTGTGCTGCAGTTCTACTCATCGATTCCGTATATTCTAGAAGCTTCTGGAAACTACGCTAATAAGTGCATTCAGTTCTGCCGCGTGAAATGCATCATTGGAAGTTGAAGAAAATGGTTCGCACTCTGTTTTAACATTTCTTCATATTTTTTATTAATTAATTTTCATTTTTATTGGAAATGAGTGCATTATTGTTTCAGTTAGTTACAAAAATGATTAGTTTCAATAACAGACTATATAAACAGTTGTCATCTCTTCACTTGGATCCTTCTTTAACTTCAATCTTAGCAACTGCCATTCTTTTTCTCTCAATTTGCAATCATCAGTTTGGATAGAAAGCTTCACTTCGGTGAGTGAATCTGATGACTCTTCTCTTATTTTTTCTGCATCATTGAATTTTAAAATTTTGGATTTGGATAGGTTTTGCCTCTTTCATTGATGACATTCTCTAAAGTTCTCCGTTGATGATCGATTTCTGTAATTGAAGCGTCTTTTGTCAAGTTGTTTGATTTTGTTTCGCAGATTTCTCAAAATGCTTGGGTGTTTCGTAGGAATGTAAAGAATCCAGTACCATTAGCTACTGAATTGCCTGGTCCTGAATATGTTCCTGCTTTGAAAGATGACTACTTGGAGAAATACTTCGCCACAATCTATCCGCATCCAGTCATCGTTAGTTTAGGAACTTACGGTTTCATCGCTTATTCCGCTGATAATAATATTTCTCCTAGCCCAAGGTATTCTTCTTCATTTGATCTGTGAAGATATTCTGAATTTGTAAGGGTCTTTAATTTTCAGTTCTTGAAATGTGTTATTCTTCATGTCAGACCGATTTTCAGCATGAGAAGCGGTATATACTGCGTATATCGAGGTCATATGGAAATGACGGATCACAGGAGAGTTGCAGGAGACACAATAAACGATGTAGATTTTTTAATGGTGGCTTATGTAGGTGTAAAAGAGAAAGGAAACAAGGCTTCTTTCAAGGCAATGGAAGTCTTAGCTGGTGATTACAATTACATTCTTTACGATACCTTGGTGAACAGGCAAGGTTCTACTAGAGGCGCACTTGCGGTTAATGTAAGTAAACACTGAAGTTCAATCTTTTGTTTCATAAAAAGAAAGTTTATGTGGTTTTACTGGAGGCGCATTGCTGCACAGGGCTTGGAGGGTATGAATCTCTACTTCGGTCTTGATTCAGAAGGCTGTTGCATACTCTCTGATGATGAAAATATCATGAAAAAGGTCTGTGGGGACACGTACAAAATTATTCCTAAAGGTCAGTATTCTCAAAGTTCTGCTGCTTCTGTTTGATGGTTTCTTAATTAGTCATTGCAAAATTTCTACCATTTTTTAATCTGAAATCGAAGTGTGCGTTTACTTATATTTTCATTGTTTTTAGGCAATGCACTTCTTATACCTGTTTACGTAGACTCAGATGAAAGTGGCTCAGAGATAATAAGTGCAGGAAAACATATTGATGCCAGTATCTCGGGTAGCAGCAGCTCTGTTGCTGTAGCGTCAAAAGATGAACCAACTGAAGCCAAGTCCTTAGATGGCAGTAGTTCAAAGAAAATAAGTGGGGGAGGAGCAATTGAAGCCAGTTCCTTAACTGTTAGTGACTCTGCTGTAGTTGAGTCAAAAGGCAATACATCTGCTTGACAATCTCCCTGGTGGGAGCAGCTTAAAGAAAGATAGTAGTGGAGAACCAAATGCAGCCAGTCCAGCTGATGGCAAGTAGCAAGGGAAGGCTACTGAGTACTGACTACTGAATGGAGCCACTGAGCAATTTCCATTAGAATAGGTTCCTTACAAGATACTGAATTCTTGCAAATTTGATGTTGAAAATTGGTTCCTTGTTGCTTGACTTTGCTATTTCTAGTTATTCCCAAAAACAAAATCGAAGCCATTTCGGTTAAAGCTCAAAAACTTTGTGCAATTTTTTTTGAGAGTAGACTTGTATTGGCTTTGGCTGCCTAACAGCCTAAGTAAGCAATTGGGACTTTTTAAAAAAAAAAAGAATATCAGGAATTTCACTCCTACCCATGACTCGAAACTTAGACCTGTTGGCCCAGATAGTGGGTGCCTAACCACTAGGCCAACCCCACTTGGGTAGATATCGCTCATATATTTCATTAGGGACTCATTTGTAATTATCAACGATATAGTTTTTGTTCAATGGAGGACATTAGGGACCAGTCAGTTATCGAGTTCAGTTGCCCGTTTCCGTTACAGTTAGTTGAGCCTAGTAGTAATGTCTTGAATCTGAGCCGTCCGTTTGTAACCATTTTAACTAACCCTCCCGCTCTCCCATTCTCAAGTGTAACGAACTTAACTGCCTCTCCTCTCTTCCCCAGTTCTGTCTATAAAAGCTATCATCTCCTCCATTTCTGTTACTATTCAAAATCATCAATTTCAATCACCTTCAACTTTCTGAGAGAAATTCGAAAATGCTGGCTATCTTCGACGGAACAGTGGCGAAGCACCCTGAGTGCATGGATAAGCCTTATCCAAATGCTGTGAGTGCCCAGAATGATGATTTCCTAGTCAATCATTTCAACTCAATTTACCCTAAGTCAATCGTCGTCGGCCAAAAAGATTCTTTTACATTTGCGTATTCTGTTGATGATGCTGCTCGCCTTCCAAGGTCTGATCTTGAAAACTTTGTGGTCTTTGTTTATCAAAGTTTGATTTAGAAGCTGCAGTTGTATTAATATTTGGGTCATTGCAATGTTCACTAGGTTTCACTTTGCGCATAAGGATGACATATTCTGCATGTATCAAGGGTTTATCGACAATATTGATACTGTTAAAAAGGCGTTGGAAATGACTGGGATCGACGACGAGGCTCTTCTCATGATCCAAGCCTTTCAAATTATGAGAGAATTAGGCCATGTATCAAATTCAAACGCTCCTAAGAAAATTTCTTCTGGTGACATTGCTGGAAACTGTGTATCCATCTTTTACGAAAGTACTTCGAAAATCATACTACTGGCTGGTGTATGTCTTCTATCTTTTATGAATTTCAATTTAGTTGATGAAATATTGTATCTTATTTTCTTGAATGATTACCTTGCTCAGGGGTCTTATTGGGATCTTCCGATATATTGGGGCATAGATGCCCAATTCAGCCTTGTTATTTCGAATAACGAAACTATTGTCGAGAAAGCCTGTGGGCATCGGCAGCCATTTCTTTGCGGTAAGCGTGCTAATAACAAACTACTATTTATAAATCTTTCTTGAACTGAAATTTCCAATAAAAGACTTGATTATTGTTTTGTGGAAATCTTTCGCAGGACATGTTTATGCTTGCTGTAAGGGTAAGATAGGACTAGAAGCCATCTTTAAGAACAAACAACCGGAGCCTGAGGTATTAGAAATGATCGTTTGCTTTGAATTACTGTCCGGGATCTGTTACTAGTTTTTCTATGACTTACTATTTGGTATTTTTCACAGGTGGAAATAACTGATACGAACACTCCAGTACCTCTATCGGCCGAATCTGTAACTGCAATGATTATACAAGCCGATTTGGATAGAAGTAAACCACATTTAGAATACTGGAAACCACCGGTTGGAAATGTGTACAAAGTCAACACAGCTGGGATAGTATTCCCTAGTGGAAAGATTGGCATTGGAGTTATAATTCGTAACTCAAAGGGCGAGACAAGACTTGCAGCCAGTAGGAGAAAGAATAGTTCATTGCCTGGATTGTATGCAGGGGTGCAAGCTTTTATGGAAGGTGTTTATATGGCTGTGGGATTCAAAATCCGGCGCTGCGTATTTGAAATGGGTCATCTGAACAGTGAAAAGGATATGGAAAAGATACCGCATATGATTGCCAGTGTAGCAAGTACAGTGGTGGCTAGATTAAAGGAGTTTAGCGTCTCTTTTGTTACTGACGATGCAAACAAAGCTGCTCGTGTTTTAGCCAAATATGCGAGAAGGAATGAACACTCTGTGTGGGAGAAGGAAACACCTGAGTGCATTGCAAATATAGTCGCGTCGGAGCGTCCGGACAGTGATGCCACCACTTTATAGGATCTACAACTACTAGTAGCTTCTGCTGTTCAAAATGAATACGTTTCTAGTAGTTACTTCAATGACATTTTTGTTGTGATTACTTAGTTGATTTTTCAAAGAATTTGCTGCAGTCTGGTGGATGATATTCAAGCTAATTTTCTTAGGTCTTACTGGCCAGTTTTTCAGTAGCATATTTAAGTTCATAATTAAATGACGCCATTCCGCTATAGAAACATTTAAATGCAGTCGTTTCGATTCAAATGCGCAGATCGCTTATAGTGATGGGCTTCAGTCAAGAACTTATAAGCAAGCCTCTGTCAGTGTACGTCACAATCTTCGAATTTAGGGTTAAGAGGGACGACGTGCAACTATTGGTAACTCTCCAGCCATGGATGCAGTTGGAAGCTTTGGAAGCAATGAATAAAGAAAACGCCAATTTCAGTTTTCAATCAGATAGGTTACGCAATTAATTTAGAATTGTGGCAGGTAATGTAATTATTATTAGGGGTTATTGTATAAATATTGAAACTTGGGAGTCTGTTATATAAATTAGCACCTGCATTGTAACAGAAATAACAGCCAGTTTTGATTTTGAGATTCAGCGATCGGAATCAATGATCCCCAACGCTATTCCGACCATGCCGACGATTTACAGCATGCATTTTTGTAACATGATTTTACCAACTTTTGATTTTGAGATTAAGCTCTCGAAATTTTCGATCGTTGACGCTATATTGACCACCTCGGCGAGCTCAAACATGCATTTTTACATGTTATATTGACTTGAGTTATATTTGGTTCATGGAAAATTTGAGGATTGGAAAAAAATTTGAAGGAAAATGAAAATTATTTTGATATGCATTCTATTTAAAACTAAATGCACACGACTTTTATTTATATAATAAACTCGAATAATTTAAGGTATGGGAGATTACGACAAATCAATTTCATTCATTAAATATCTATACTATATTTAAAACACAAGATCTCTTATTAGTGGTTATTTTTTTTTCAAAATTACCCTCTTATTAATTAGACAGTATCAACAAAAAAATTGAATTTCTATTTGCACAAATTTACTGTGCATCAATTACTAGTGATATTTAAACCAACATCTTTCTAATCATTCACTACCATTTCCCAACCACATCTACAAGTACCACAAAAGAAAAACAAATCAACATGTCGGCAACAAGTCTCTCCAACTCCAACATGAAACTCAAACTGCTTCAAACTCACAACATCACCCCTGCTCCAAACTCTACCACCACCACCACAACTCTGCCGCTCACTTTCTCTGACGCTTTTTGGATCCCATTTTCCAACACCCAAAAAATATTCCTCTACAAAATCCCCTCCATTTCGTCACAACATTTCCTAACCTCATTCCTCCCTGACTTCAAAACCTCACTCTCCAAGTCACTACAAATCTACTTCCCACTCACTGGCTCATTCTCTCCACCATCAAACCCTACTTCCAAACCCTCAACCCTCTGCTCAGAACACTCATCAGTGAGTCTCAAGATTGCAGAAGCAATAAACGTACGCGTGTCACTCAAGTCAACGTGACATACGCGTCTCCATCTGCTACATAGTAGAATCAGAGGAAGAATAGAGATTGTACACGAAACTTTTTGAAGCAATTAAATATTTTGTACTTTATTTTGTGTCTTACGCAGAATATCGCTTATTACAGTCTTACATAAATGTCTTATAAGATCCTAAACTCACTTTTTAAATATATATTAACTCAACAATTAAAAAAGAGAACATAATAGTTTAGCATTAATCATTAACTGAGACTTAGTAATCCGCTGAATATGAAATGAACTTTTATTTTATTGACTTTTTATACATTAATTGTGAGATTTGTATAAATTTGAGGGAACAACAGGCTGGCGGACAGAACAATATTATTCTTATTTTCATGAAACCCTAAACCTGTTACGTGTATTTTTCGCGCCTTTAGTTACAACCATTAAATTTCCCTTTTTCTTTTTGGAAGCTGAAGTAATGCAAAAATAAAATATTTTAACTATTGCGCTCCCGATAAAAAGGAAATTCAGATATATAATGCCCAGTGCCAGTTTGATGTCGTCGTTTAGTCCTGTTACATTTACAATATATGTTTTATAAATGAATTTTTCTATTTTTGACAACAAGGAAGAGATCAAGATGAACGAAAAATATTTGGAAGATGGACGGTTGAGATTAAAAATGATATTTAATTTATTGGGCGGTTGGAGTTGACAGTTATTTTCGGATTAAATCTCATTCATTGGATTATAAGTAATCAACATCTAGATTGTGTCTTACAAATATTTATCCGCCCTTTAACTTTTCCCTTTGACAACATATATACCTTAACATTTTATATATAAATTAAGTTTGAAATATTCAGTATAGTAAAAAATATATAAAAAGAATGTGCATGGATTATTGCTCCTTAAAAATTGGAACTCCGGCCACAGTTAATACAGAAGCTCTCTAAGATCAAAACCTTCAGGTATTTCAAAATTCAAGAAACTATCGATCTCATCTTCTGCGCTCAATCCGCTGCTGTCATATGATATATCAAGAGGAGATGAAGTGTAGCTAGAGGGAGCCGTCGAATAATCAAAGCTCAAGTTCTTGTTGTTGCTGTTGCTGTTGAACGACCCATAGCTACCGGTCCCTGCTGCCATGTTATCAACTAAAGCAGGAAGCATCATCTCACTGCATCCACCATTATTATTGTTCTTGGGTTGCAAATATGATGATGTCGGAGATTGGAATGATCTTGCTTGAGTGGGACAGTTGTTATCTCTTGGGACTTGCATTGACTGGTTTATGCTTTGCTCTTGGTGATTCATGGACAAGAGAGATGTAACGATGTCCAACGGCGGTGGATTTGCCATTTTTTGTTGCTGCCGTTGCTGGGTGAGAACAAAAAGCAAGTTTGAAAGATCGTTAAGCTGAGATGATGAACCGAGAAGATGGTCTAGTCTCAGTGCGTGTGTCACTGGATTCAAACCCATTCTCAAAAGCCTCTTTCTTATATGTGTGTTCCAGTAATTCTTGATCTCATTATCAGTTCTTCCTGGCAATCTAGCCGCAATAGCGGCCCACTTGTTCCCAAGAACGCTATGTAATTGAATAATGGCTTCCTCCTCCTCAAATGAAAACCTACCTCTTTTGATGTCTGGCCTTAAGTAGTTCGTCCACCGAAGGCGACAACTCTTTCCGCATCGTTGAAGACCGGCATTTTGTGGAAGTGTTCGCCAATTGCAAGCACCATGTTTTTCTATGTACTCCTTGAGCTTGAGATCTTCGTCCACTGTCCATGGACCCTTCTTGATCAGCCCTGGTGAAGCCCTTACACTACCTGGAACTCTACCCATCTTTTTCTTCAAGTCCTTATTACAAGTGACTGTTGGTTGTGTAAATATTATCTATAAAAAGAAAAGAGAGAAGCAATGTGAAATTTCTAGAGGAGAACGTAGGGTTGATGAAATGCTTGTTTGGATGAGAGCTGGCCATGCGTGTATTTTATAGGTTCAAACGAGGGACGTAATAATACGTGTTGAGTTGAAAGATGCGCCGGCCAGAAGGGCTAAATTTTGTGGATGTCCTTTTTTGTAGGGTGGATTGCCTTCTCGAAGGTTTTGGGTATTGTTGAGTAGTTGTACCGTTTCAACAGCGATACACATAAGCTAGCTATAGTTGAAATCAAGAGTAGGGCAACGTGTCACTAAGTTGACGTTGTTGTGAGCTGTTTTGGTTGGTTGAATATGACACGAGTAAATCGTATAATGAGGTCAGAAATCACATGGATGGATTCACACTTGCGAGTTGAGAGTTTTGACCAAGACGTGGCGTGAGGGTAGCGGCTGGCCGCTTTGTTTAGATTACTATTGGTTGATCCCACTAGTGTGTAGCCACGTAGTAAACTACTTCTACCCTGCCGCAATGTTGAAGTTGAATAGTCAAACTTCAATAAAGTCAATATAT
This sequence comes from Sedum album, assembly GCA_006409495.1. NCBI lineage: Eukaryota > Viridiplantae > Streptophyta > Magnoliopsida > Saxifragales > Crassulaceae > Sedum > Sedum album. Next base: position 10,567 of record QZGG01000354.1, on the reverse strand, counting down.
ACCATCTCGTTGAGGTTCTTGAAAATGATTAGGTCATTGCAGGGAAGAACGATCGATGATGGATTTAGGATTTTAGGGTTGGGTTTGAGCCTTTGAGGCATTCGAATAAGGGTTTTTTGAGATGTGTCCTAAATTGGGAAAGGTTTGATAGAGTGTCTAGATGTCAAACTGAGATGACCGTGACAATGGAATAGCGACCATGACAATGGGATAGCGACACGTGCCTTTGGGCCTGAAAATAGAATTTTGACTTTTGTCTGAAAGTAAGTGTAATTGTGTAAAAAGCTATGGTTTGTTTTGCTGATCCACAGGCCTCCACATGCCCATCACCACTCTATTTGGACTTTCTTGGTACTTTCTTTTTTTTGGAAATTTTGAAGTAATAAAAAGATTGTCAGTGTAGTTTTGCTGCGACTCAAATTATGTGAAGTGAAAATTATTTGCTACAACTTACGTACAAATGAGATGGTAAAAAATCATCTCATCTGTTCATTCTTAATAATCTAATAGAGATGATATTTATAATTATTATTTTCAATCACCCCATGTTTCGCACAAACTTATCCCGTACTTTAAATAAAAATTACGTACAATCATTAGATAATCAAAATCAATCATGTCTCCCTATCTCACAAATTTATTTGTTTATATAGAAAAGGTTGGAAAATAAACATGGTTAAAACTCTTCTAATTGTGGCGGTGTTTGAGACCATTGCCTTGAAGCCTGTTTGAGACCATACAGACTTTTCAAAAGCCTACACACCTTTCCTTCAGACTTCTCTGCCTTATAGAAGCTAGGGGGAAGAGTCATATAGACCTCCTCATGTAAATAGCCATGTAAAAAGGCATTATTGACATCTAGCTGGAATATAGGCCATTTCTTGTGAGCAGCCAAAGCTAAGACTGTCCTTACTGTAGGTAATTTGACTACAGGAGCAAAAGTGTCTTCATAATCAAGTCCCTCCATCTGAGTATAGCCCTTTGCAACCAATCTGGCCTTATATCTTTCAACTGAGCCATCTGAGTTTCTCTTGATTTTAAAAACCCATTTACAGCCCACACAGTTCTTACCTTCTGGAAGGGTAGTGATAGCCCATGTCTTGTTCTCATCCAAAGCTTTAAGCTCATTTTCCATAGCAGTAACCCATAGAGGATTTTTGCTAGCCTGAGTGTAGCAAGTGGGTTCTTTTTCTGCTAGGATTTGGAGAGAATAGTGCTGAAAGGCTAGGGATGTGGCTGAGTAGTTTACAAAAGTGCTAATAGGATATTTGGTAGAGGTGGGCATGGAAGATGTTTGACAAACAAAATCTTTAAGAAGAACAGAAGGCTTTTTGGCTCTAGAGGATTTTCTAGGTTCAGGAGGAATGTTTTGTGTGGTAGGATTATTTTGTGGTGGAGAAGGGCTATTTGGTGTAGGGATGGGAGGTGTAGGAATGTCTTGGGTGAAATCAATGTCAAAAAGAGGTGTAGGAATGGGTGAGTTGGGTGTTGGGACAGGAATATAAGTAGGTGGTGTTTTAGAAAATGGAAAAGTGGTTTCATGAAAACAGACATCCCTACTAATGTGAAATGTGTGAGAAGAAAGGTCAAAAACCTTGTATCCTTTCTGACCAAAAGAGTAGCCAAGAAAAATAATACAAGGCTTGGCTCTAGGATCAAATTTTGATTTGGTAGGGTCAGGGTTAGACATATAGCATAGACAGCCAAATATTTTCATATTCTGAATAGAAGGAGGGTGTTGAAAAAGTACCTCATATGGAGTTTTATTTCCAAGACTAACAGAAGGTATTCTGTTGATGATGTAGGTACTTGTGAGGACAGCATCCCCCCAGAATATGTCAGGGACATGAGACTGAAATTTCAAGGCTCTTGCAGTCTCCAGAAGGTATCTGTGCTTTCTCTCTACTTTGCCATTCTGCTGAGGTGTATAGGTACAAGAAGTCTGATGAATACAACCTTTTGACTTCAGAAAACCAGCCATTTTGATACTTAGGAATTCCATTCCATTGTCTGTCCTGAGAACTTTGATTGATTTGCCAAACTGTGTCTGCACCATCATGTAGAATTTTGATAGGTGATCAAAAACCTCAGATTTGGTAGCCATCATAATAGTCCAGGTAAAACTGGAGAAGTCCTCAACAATGGTTAGAAAATATCTAGCTCCTGTAGGAGAAGGAACTTTGAAAGGTCCCCAAATGTCAACATGAATCAATTCAAAACTAGAAGTAGTTTTAGAATTACTTTCATGAAAAGGAAGTCTACTTTGTCTAGCAAGAGGACAAATCCTGCATAGATCAGGAGATTTATTACATGAAATGTTAGGCGAGTAAGTAGCTAACTTCTGGAATGGAATATGACCAAGTCTTTGGTGCCATAGGTTCCCCAGATTATTGTTGACAGTGAAGCAAGTGCCAGATAGACTTTGAACTGCATAGAATAGACCTTGACTAGCCTGACCAAGCCAAGTTAATGTCTGCTTGAGTGGTTCCTGGATAAAACAACCTTTGTCAGAAAATTGCACAGAAACCTTTGAATCTTTGATTAATTGTGCAACATTAATCAGATTGAATCTGATTGTAGGGACCAGAAGGACATTGTGCAGAGTAATGAACTGATTCAAGGAGCATGATCCACTGTGAGTAACAAATATTTCATTTCCATTTGCAGTAGTGACTTTGTAAGGACTAGGCAACAGTTTAACATCATGTAATAAATGTATATGAGGGGTAATGTGATCAGTAGCACCACTGTCAACAATCCAGTCATTACTACAAATATTAGCATGTGTTAAACAAGTGATACCTGTTGCCATATGAGCTGCACCTTCATTAGAGTTGTTCAGAAAACTCATTAGTTTGGCAAGTTGTTCTTGATTCATCTGAATAGATTGAATTTGATACTGGCTTCCAGAGTTTGAGTTGCTTTTAGTTTCAATGGTTTCCTGTTCAGTGGTGACAGCATTTGCAGATGCCTTGTTGTTTTTCTTTTTGTAACCTGGAGGATAACCATGTAACTTGTAGCATTTTTCTCTAGTATGTCCAACAGCTTGACAATAAGAACAGACAGGTCTAGGCTTCTTATCTTATGATTCATTTGCTCCATTTCTTTGACCTTGGTTTGCAGGACTGCCTTGACTGAGATACATTGCAGATGACTCCGGGACAGGTAACCTATTTCCAGAAATTCGTTGCATCTCATCTTGTATTATCATGGCATAGGCTTCATTTAAAGTAGACATAGGCTTCATTTAAAGTAGACATAGGCTTTAAAGTGTGACCTGATTGGAACATACACTTCATTAAGCCCCATTAAAAATTTCATCAACTTGTCCATAGTTCTTTTCTGAATCATGTAGGAAGTAGCTTTGCAGGCATGTCCAAGAATGCAGTGTTCTTGTTGAGTTTGAGAGTCCTCCTCACCCCATAGCTGGGTTAACTTCTCATGATATTTAGCGACTGATAGCTCACCTTGTTGTAATGCATATATTTCTTGTTGCAGAGCAAAAATTCTTGGTTTGTTTGAAGTAGAATACCTCGATTCAAGATCAGACCATGCTTCATTAGCATCATTTGCATGAATCAGACTTGCAGCGATCTCAGGTGACACAGAATTCAGAATCCAGGTGAATACAAAGTTATTGCATCTAATCCATTTTGATAAACGAACTGGATCATCAGGCTTAGGAACTTTTCCATGAACAAAATCTAGTTTAGATTTGCAGGAAAGTGACATTTCCATAGCTTTCTTCCAGATTACATAATTCCTTGCATCAAGTAAAGGTTGTGTGACGAGCGAAGTACAACTGACCTCATTGTAAGGGATGAATAGCGGATCGTCGGCGGCCTGGACTGCAGGATTTGCAGGAGGTGCAGGATCCGCAGGACGAACCGGAAGATTCTCAGGGCGTTCCATGATCAAGAATCGAAAACAGACAGATTGCGGAAGCTTCAGGTGAGATTGACGAAATCAGAACTCAGGATTTGCATTTCGGTCTGAAGAATTTGATTTCATTAGTTTTTTGGTATTTGGGGGAGAAGTCGTTATATAACGACTTCATTTCCAGTAATTACAAACCGTTATAGTGAGTATCAATAATTACAAAACCAACTCCTACAAATTACAATTGAGTCCCTAATGTTTCAGGAACTACAAGCAGGAGCTAGATCTGGATCTGGATCTCGACCGACTGAAGGTGAAGACGTCGAGCGAGCTGTGCCGGAGCTGAGACGAGAGCTGCCATCACCAACACGCTAGATGGATACCGCATCACTCTACGATGAGACTTACAAGTACGTCAAGTTTCTAGAGAAGCATCACTCTAGGTATGGCTATCGGGTTGGATAATTTGACGTGCTTAATTTAATAATAATCTGTTTTAGTGTTTAATTTTGAGAAATATAATGGATCGTATTGAGCTTTGACATTGGCCGTTTCTTGGGGCTTAATTTCAATGAAAGAGATGAAAATTTTGCATGAAATTTCAACGTGCAAAATAGTATTAATTTAATAAATTAGTGAATATTACAGACTGATTGAGATTGATTTCTCGCTATCAATTCAAAATTAACAATTGAATTGTTGTTATTCCGTCTTAAAATATTATTTAATATAATATTCACTTTAAAAAATCAAAATGTGCATTAGATCCCATAGGTATCCCACCATAAAACCACATATTTTATATCTTTCTTTCTAATATTAATGGCTCATTAAAATTTGGATATGAAAAATTAAGAAATGATTAAAAAATTGAATAAAAAAAGGTGATTGTGAAAATAGAACGATAAAATGGGAAACTGTTGTTGTCTGTCCAAGACTTTTAACAACGCTTTTATTGGAGATATTGTTTACCCATCACGAGTAAGGTCAGTTGATAAGAGGCGGAGCTAAAAGTGTCACTACTAGAGCCAATCCGACATCAATTCCTTGTGAGGGTAGAACAAGATTTCTACAGGGTAGGATAGAGATAATAATTTGATTGGGTTGAGAATGATGAAACGGTTCTTATTAAGAATATAAAGAAATACCAAGTGTGATAAATGATATTTATTTAATTTTTAAAAATAAAAATAATTTTAGGATATACAAAAAGAAAAATGGAAAATTGAATTTAATAAATCAAGTAACTAGGGGTCGTCAACGGGCCGGATATGGTATATCCTACCCTTATTTAGGGTGAGTCGGGCCGGGTACAACCATTTTTGAGGCGCCCGTGTGATAGTTTTAGGGTACTAGACGGGTAGGGTAATCCTAGGGTACAAAAGGGTAAGGTAGGGTATAACCTAATATAAATGAATTGATTTTATTTTTATTTACATAAAAATAATTTATTTAAAATAATTTTATTTATTGCTAGTTCAAAATATGTTTAACAACTCAAATACTTGTGTATATCGTCATCGAGTAGTGTTTTACGGTTAAATATATTGGGTAAACTAGGGTATATTTCGAATGGGTACAAAAGGATATGAACGAGCAGAGTTCGAGGTAGGGTATCGATTATACTATCCATACCTTACCCATGGGTGATCGGGCAGGATCAATTTCGGGTCTAGAGTCGGATATATTTGGATATAGGATCGGGTCATAACTCATAATAGGATAATCTTAAGGATAAAATTAAGTTAGGGTAAATTAGAAAAGCCTAACCAGTGTCAATTTGCATAACAAAAAATATACGTCGTACTACAAGTGCTGGCCTACTAGCGTCTAGCAGTACAGATCCAAACTTGTACTGCAAGAAATTTAGCCGATTTACAAAATTCGAAGAGCACAGAACTAACCACCAAACCCTCCATAAATGCTCTAGGTCCTAAGTTCAAGTCTAGAGACTACACCTTGCATTGAAGAATTATAATTGGTGAATGCTTGATTAGTTGGTGATATATGCTTGGAGATACAGATGCTTACATGGAAAGAGTTGATTGATCAAGAGGAGAACTTACATGGATAGTGAAGATTGGTCAATGAAAATGCTTACTTGGAGAATGAAGATTGGTGAATGAGAGCTAATAAAGATGTTTAATTAGAGAGCATAGATTTGAGATGTATAGATTATAAATACTTGAGCTTGAATGATACCGTTGTTGCAGTAGGTCATCGTTAGATGGTTCCGAAATTCATAACAACGAGATACTTGAAATCATTACTTGTAATAAAAAAAAACCACCAAACCCTCCTGCTCCTGCTCCTACTCCTGCTCGTCCTCGTCTTCTACCTATTCCTATTTTTATTCCTATTTCTATTCCTATTCCTATTCCTATTCCTATTCCTATTCCTATTCCTATTTCTATTCCTATTTCTATTCCTATTCCTATTCCTATTCCTATTTCTATTCCTATTCCTATTCCTATTCCTATTCCTATTCCTATTCCTATTCCTATTCCTATTCGTATTCGTATTCGTATTCCTATTCCTATTCCTATTCTATTCCCTAAACTCTTAGGCTTTATGAAAATGTCCAGAAAACTGTTTGATAAAATGCCTCTGAGAGTTAGGTCAAGGAGATATTCCTGCTGGAATGGCTGGTGAGAAAGTCTGCAGCCAGCTCCGGAAGGTAAGAGATTCTTCACATTTTCGGTTGTTTGTAAAATTATTAATCTATTGGGCATTATTATTCTTAGCAATTGACTTTGTGTCGGTGGAGTTTTGGATTGTGATACCATATCAAATAGGAAGTGTTTTTATCAGGTTAGACTGAACGGGTGTATGCGATCGAATCGTTGAACTATTATATTGTAAACTGAACTTTCTGTGTTCTTTCTAATGGTTAGGACTCGGGAGAACTTAAATGTGCATGGATATTTGATTGAACCCACACCATCAATCTGAAAAATGCATGTGATTACTGGGAATTTTATGGGGGTTAGACTAGTTGTAATGCAACTCGTATTTAGAAAATAAGTATATCATTCAACCTAATTTTTGTTTTCAACACCCATCTAACCAATCTTACGTTGGGTTTGTGCTTTTTACTTGGGGTTCATATTCCCATATGGAATGATGTTTGTTTATAGCTCTCAGCAAACGCAAGAATTACGTAAGAGCCTGCTATTAATGCATTGGCAAACTTACTGTGTTTAAGAATGCACTTATTTGAAAACAAATTTCAAAAGTAACGAAATCAAACCAACATGAAGATAATCACTTACAAACTGTTATTGTATTTAAAGCATGTGCGACCTTCCTCAGATAGCAGCCAGCATCACCAATGCAAATGCAAAAATGTAACCACATGTTAATTTATATGCTGAGGATGGCGGAGGAGGTGGTGACTCTTTGGAAACCTTCGGAGGTGGAGAAGTGGCCTTTGGGGTACTTGTAGGTGTTTCTGAATCTGGTGGTGACATTGTGGGTGCAATTTCTGGAGTAGAAGTCTTTGGTGGTAGAGATGAATGTGGTGGAGATGCAGGGGTGATAGTTGGTGGGGAAGTTTTAGGCGTGTATGCTGTTGGTGGAGTTGCAACAGGGGGTTGAGCTACAGGAGGTGATGATGGTGGAGTTGCAGCTGGGGGTGGAGTTGCTGGTGGGGGAGTTGCTGGTAATGATGGTGGTGGGGATGCTGCTCTTGGTGGAGGTGGCGATGCTGCTATTGGTGGGGGTGGCGATGCTGCTATTGGTGGGGGTGGTGAAGATGAGGATCCCAATATTTCAACCTCAAGCTTCTGTTGTTGATCGCAATGACCTGGTGTTCCACAGATGAAGTACCTTTTTCCCGCAGCTGTAAGTGGTATGGTTGCGGTTTCACCTTTGTAAGTTTTGATTGGTGATGAAGCAGTGCATAGATCATAATCTGCTTTTTTAACTTCCAGCACATCGTGATTGGGCAAGTAATTGAAAACTGCAAGTATACAAAATATCGAATCAGTCTTTTATGATCATATAAAATACCATCTCACAGTTCGATATCTTTCTTATTCAGATAATGCAAGAGCATTTAACACACAAGTGGACCGTGAGCTCCTGAAGCAAGCTTACCCAGATCATCGCCAACCTTGAATGTTTTGCCTGAAGTCCATATTTTGTAATCTATGGCCACAGCCCAACCATCGGCATCCCCAACTGTATAAGATGTTGCACTGGCCACTGTCATTAGCGCGGCAGCCACAGCCAAGAAGCTCACCACATTCCTCATCGTTGTCATCCTTTTGCGAGCTTGAAGAAAGTTAATGACGAAGCACTTCTGAAAATCATAACAAATGATGGGGTATTTATTATTAGGGTTAATTACGGATAACCACCCGTATAATATGCTATATTCCACCAAACCACCCCTATATTGTAATAATACATTCCACCACCCTTATAATTATAAAATTTCCAATCAACCACCCACGCACGGTACTGTCACCGTTAAATATATTAATTTTTTAATATAATAATAGTATTTTTATTACAATAAACCACCTCTATAATAAATATGTTTCCACTTCGCCACCTTTATAATCAATTTTGTTTTCATTTAACCACCCTCTCCGTTAACTGCCGTTAACTGAGGTGGTTCTTTGGAAAGTTTTTAGTTATAAAGGTGGTCGAATGTAATATTACAATATAAGGGTGGTGGCATGGAATATGACATATTATGCGGATGGTCATCTGTAATTAACCCTTATTATTATTAAAGACCAAGGAAACAAGTTAGACAAATTCAGAGGTTGCGATGCAAAGATAAGTTCTAGATATTAAAAGTGGTGAGCATGACATTTTCTTTTTGCTATAAAAATGTGCAACTGTTGGATTAGTTTTATGGGATAATGAATGTCACCTGTGAAGCCGAGCAATATAATTGACTTTCTCTTCATTAATATAATGCAACCTGCAACTAATCTAATTGTGCAGCTGCAAATAACATCTCAACGGTATCTATTGCAGGTGAATTCTTAACAGATGGAAGAAGTGGTTGTTGAGCAATATGCTCACTGTTATCACATTCCCATCACATTGACAGATTCTGGACTTCCTACCTAAATACAAAGTACGGCTACAGGTCAGTTCAGTCATTCTTTGGTTGAGACTTTTTTACATAAAAGCTTTCACTCATGTTTCTATTACATAAAAGCTTTCATTCATGTTTCTGTTATAGAAATAACATTAGTAGTGACATGATAATTTCAGTCTTTGATTCACATTTGCAATGGGAAATTACAGCAGAACCAGTGATCTAAAGGAACCGTATCATGTACTACTTCAACTATTATATATAAAAGTAAGCAGGAGTAGACAATGATTTGATCAAGCTTGCTTGTGAAAAGTAGACATTTATGAATATTAAGTACTCCTATAAGTCAACTAACTAAATGCCTCGTTCAACAAATATTTATATTAAAAATTATTATAGAACTTCTAATTTGAATAAAGAAACTAAATCAAATAACCCATTAATGTCAGATGATGACTGAGAGCTAGAAAGTCGTCTGTGCTATAGCAAATATTCCATTTTGAAATACTCTTACGCAAGCATGTTGATCACGTTCTGCTTCTCCTAAATTGGTTAGGTAGCAAAGAACATTGCTCCTTATTTACAACAAACTATGAAGGGAATGTTTGATGACTTTTCTTTTAAGTAGTATTTAATATTTGAAAAAATGTGAGGTTTTCATTACCACAGCATTGATGTATTCTTTTTTCTCTAAATGCTACTGAATTCAGTTGCAGGTCATTATTCTATCATATATTGCATAAAATGATTTATTGGCATGACATGACATTTCGTAGGTGGATCCAAATTGTCTGAAAAGACGCGTAGTATGAAAGTCATTTGTGTTGTATTCTCGAACCAGTTTATATACTCTGATACAAGAATGTTGATTGCATTTCACTTCACCGACATTTTAGATCACAGCTGCAGCAAACTGTGAACAAGTAGTTAGGTTCTTCTAGCATCAATGACACTCATATCATTGTCAAGTCTTCTATGGAATTCTTGTCTTGAACTGATTTAGAAGTTTACTTCTTTGGGTAGAAGTTGACATCGTGTCTGTCGGGTTGTTGCTTGATATACCGTGTCAATTAGGGTGTCGTTTATTTGGCTTAAAGTACTGCCATTTGAGTTATGATGCACCATTTCAATTGGTGGAAGGATTTTGCAGGACGAAAAGAATATTTGTTGTACTGCAATTGTCAGACAACTAGCAGTACAGATCCAAACTCGTACTGCAAGAAATTTAGGCCATAAATAAAATCACAAGGGCAGAGATGTGTCTGCCGTATTTTTCTCCTTTGTTCTCTCCTTCATACTTTTACTACCCCTACTCATGGTCCATGCATTCTGAGGTTGTTAATGTTGGGTGGATTCGGATGATCAGATTTATGTGGATAATGCTCTGGTTGAATTTGTGGCATTCTTTCTTTATTATTAATCCTGGGTTCACAGTAAGCTCGTCTTTGCATTTGCAGGGCTAGCCATGAGTGCTCTTAATAGGATCAGAGAAAATTTGTGGGACTGCAATGAGGTGAACATATTTCCTAGTTCATTTGTGGAAAAATTATTACAAGGATTTACTTTCGTTCCACCATTATGAAGGTAGATCTTCCTGTTGAAGGGATGGCCGGTGAAAAGCCTCCAAGA